>JBANCW010000056.1:0-40184 GCA_037040085.1 Colocasiomyia kotana | reverse complement strand
AATAGTGAAGCCTCAACATATGGAACTGAACGCACCAGGAGCATATTCGCCCATTGGACAGTAAAAAGCAAACTGAATCTAAAAATCGCTTATGTCTGTCTCGCTTCTCCTCTATCATTCTCTGATTACTAGCTGGCCTTATGCGTCTGACAATTGACGTTTGACTGTCAACGGCCTGTTCGCTGCTGCCCTGCCCCGGCTGCATTAAAAATAACAGAAAGCTGTTGCAGTGTAGCACGTGTGCAGATATAGTATGTATACATTTGTATCTTGCAGATACTTTTATATACATAGTGTATATCACGTCTGTAACATGTGCACAAGCTTTGTATTTACACACCTCATCATCAGGCTCCGCATCATCGTCAGCGGCGTCGGCGTCGGCATCGTCGTCGTCGTCGTCGCCGTCATTGTTCAGATAATGGTACAAAATTAAAGATTCTCTTGCTAAACGGAAGCTTAGAAAAAAGGTCAAGTCCAAAATGATGGATGATGCCATGACACTTACGCATACGCATGCACGTACACACAAGCACACACATTCTCTCTGGCTCTCTGCCCACCTTCCTCGTATGTGGCAGCATAAGTTTACACCCCGAAAGTTGTTGCTTTGACAACGAGATGAATGAAATGGCTGAGTGACATTTTGATTTGAATTTCCATTAAAGTTAGTCTATGGGGTGAAAACTCAAAAATGTTTTTAAACGTTGAAATTTATCTCAGGTACTATCTGTGATAAACTCAGTGCAATATCCGCGGTCCGTTAAATTTTCAGTTTCCATACCGCGCGTTATTTTTATCAGGCATCACATAAATAATAATTCTGTTAACATTCTCAACAAGCCACAAATTAAAACTACAAAGCACTAAAAATTCGTGCAGCAAAAATTTACGACCAGCGGAATCACGTGTCATCCACGCGTTTCATCCCCGTGCGCATAGTACAGCAAGGCAAAGCAGAGCGGCGTTAAGCAGAGCAGCGCTCAGGGCTTCCGTGCTCGCCGATATGGAGCATGATTCGGCGGAAAGCGTTCACGACGTCGTGTAAGAGCCTTAAGGAAACACGCTTCAGCGTATGCGATTTTAAATATATATGTATGTATGCATGTATGTATGTATGAGTAAGTAAGATTTGAATACGGAATCCTTTTTGTGGTTCGGCATTTGAATATAAAACAGTGGGTAGCACAAGGCGCAGGGCGCACAACCATGGGCACAGACAGACACAGATACGTAGCCAGTCGATGACAAACAGAAAATCCATTTTCACACAAACATTAGTTTTATTTAAAACACACAAAACACATACAGGCGGCACACACACACAAGCACACATACAAGTGTGCTCCGGCCAGGACGACCTTTCTGTCGGAGAAAAGGAGTTCTGCCGAGCATGTGTTAAGCTCTGTTTGTTGTTGTTTCTATTTCAGTTGTTGCTGTTGACTTTTCATGCCCTTTTAAACGCCGTTAAATGTTTTCGCGTGGATTTGTCGGTGTGTTTGTGGCTGTGATTGTAGTTGTTATTGTTGCTTTTACCTCTGCCGTTGTCGCATGCTCGGCCCTGGCGGGTTTTGTAACGTTTATCACACTTTAAAAAGTTGATAGAAATAAATTTGATAATAAATTTCCTTTAAAATGAGTTAGCCGAATACGAGTATGGCAATGAGTACATTTTGCATGCGGTAATCAAAAAGGATACAGGAAACTAAGCATGCAGAGTATTCTAAAAATGCACTACAAAGCTTTACTAGTCCCCAATCCTAATACGTGACCCCAAGAATTGCCTCTAAATGTTGTGAAGACTAGAGCCTGGCACTGGACTTTGCCTACTGTAGCGAGGTACGTCGACTTTTCGGTTGCCGGCCTTCAAACAAGTATGCCATGGAGTAGTATTGGACGCACTATTACTATGTGAACCCAATGTGATAGAAAAACTGTAAAAACTGACCTGCATAGCAAATATTCAGAAAACGACAAAGTCACAAAAAAAAAACCAATGCGAAGGAGTTGGGGCGCTTCAACCACAAAAGTTATCATAATAATTTTTCACTATGTGGTTCGACACCCTGACTAAAATAAATGAAAAATATATTGGAATTTTTTATATGATTGGATTTTGCCTGTACGTATATATATAAAAAATTCCAATATATTTTTCATTTATTTTAGTCATATATATGTATATACATATTTTATTCATATATCTTTTAAACTGAGGAACTGGCTAGATCGACTCGGCTTTGTATATTTTTTGGGGTCGATGACGCATCCTTTTGTATGTTAGCAAGAGGATAACGGTGGAGTTGAGTTACAAGCGTACAATTACATTAAAAAAAATCTGTACCAAGCATATCGATACCTATTTAGTCTCTCGATATTCAATACAATAATAGGAAACTCTGAAATATTTCTCATTTGATTTGAATAAATTGTATTTTATGACCGAAAATGTTGAACGTTTTTAAAACTTTTGGGACAACTATATTGGTTGGAGCCGTCTTCAGCCTAGTGGTGGAACTTTGCACCAACAGCTGTTAGTTATCGGCCATAGAATTTCGAAGAGTGAATAAGAAAATAAATTATTTCAATTTACTCATATTTTATTGTGCATTCTCTATTGCTAATGGTTCTTAATGGCCCATTATCCGCCAGTGGTGCCCGCCAGATAAACCTTCATTACTTCGGGGTTAAGCGAAACAAACTGACGACGTTTGGGAACGGGTTGGATATGAGGCAATCGGGAACCGTTGATGGTGTTGATGCTTTGCATGTCATCGTCATCCGATTCTGTACCTGTATGACTCGAAGCTCCCGATGATGATACGGTGGAAGTAACAGGTTGATTCGATGGATCACTTTCACGTGTCGTACTGCTTGTCAAGCTACTGGTCTGCGTCGATTGCTGCTCCAGACTAGAGCTTACGTCCGAAAGAGAGCTCGTATTGTTGCCGCTACGCCTGTTCTTCGCATGCCGTATAGCGTTACGCATTTTCATTCGGAAAATCTTCTGCAGAGTTTCAAAGCAGCTGAAACAGATCGGAGTGTTTTTGTCTATGTCCGGATTAAGGCGCTTCGCAAAGCTAAGCATCGCCGGTTGTGTAATCATTTTAAGTGGTAGGCGAAGCTCATGATTGCCCAGCCCACAGAAGCGGATAAAGCGTTCTGGTAACTTTACAGCTTCCATGTATGTACTCTGTGGATCTATCGGAATTCTTTGGAAATATGTACTCAATTTGCAATGGCTGCCACTTTACAGATAACTTTCCCACCAATTCACAAGTCACTCAGCTGTTTGTGCTGTGCGCAGCCTTGCCAGATCTTTTTTTTTTTCAGATTTAGCAGTCGATACAAAGAGAGCATAACAGTTTGATGACAACCATATCAAAGCAAGTCTCTTACTGTAAGTATTTGAATGTCTATATATGGCATATATGGAGCAATGATGAATTTTTTTTAGCGTTAAATTGGTTGACTCTGAAAATAGAAACCCTATTGACACCATACTTGATTGCCTCGATTGTACTTGTATGAGCACGAGCAAACCTGGTAATACTCGTTTGTTCGATGCCACCCACCTGCGACTTGGCATCTCGTAAATCAACGTTTAGTACCTGGCTACGTATTCATATAACTTTGGTGTGATAACAATGTCTGACATTGCATTTAGTCATTTGTCTTTCAGAGCATGAAAGTGACTCGGCCCCTCGCGACTATTTGTGCCATCACCTGCGGTAATTACGGTTGTTCAGTTGCTTATTGATACGAACAAGTGACATTTGAATGCAGAGCTCGATAATTTATTAATTTATTACACTTAAAGTAGTCACTGGTTAAACGAATTGCATCGAGCTTAACGCGGTGGGTACACGCAGAGCAGAAGTATTCGCCCCGGGTGGTCTGCTCGATGGTTGGGCATGCAGCCGTACTCTTCATTGACCCGTGCCAGTCCATACTGGTGCAGCGTATTCGTATAGTATGTAATGAAGTGAATGTAATGCGATTAACTTGCTGATATGCAATAATAAATAGGTGTAAGCACGATTACTTGATGTTCATGATGCCACTAATGCCGGCAACTTAGCACAACTTAGCGCAACAAGACAGCCGCAGCTACAACAAATGGAGACATGTACAGAGAGTACATACAGCTCGAAGTTCTTCGATAAATGCACAACAATGCCGCTAACGCTAACAAGAATTTTTATGGCCGAAAATCCAATTCAAATGTTTACAAATCGCTTAAACTGGAGTACAGGACGCACTCGCACCAGGGCTGCGAAAAAGACATAAAAATAAATCGCGTACAAATTGAAAATAATTTCGGATTTGATTTTCCTCTTTACGATTATTATGTAAACGCGCCAAGCCACCGGCCGCGCCAACTACTGAGCACCACAACTGGACGAGACTCTCAAATGAGACGCGTGCGATTGCGGGTCAACCGCATCGCATCACCAGTGTGGCTGACACAACCATGGTTGTGGGTAGATGGGGTCGCGTTCCTTCCATTTGACTAAGTACACAAGAATGGAGCGTAAAAAATTTTATCGTCGCGGTTTTTACGGAATGTGATCCGCGGCGATTAAGTGCGCGTTGCTATTCCATTTTTTCTTGCGCATTTTGTCTCATTGTCATGCCGCCCAACCATCTACGCACAAAGTGGGTAGTGTGCGCTTGGCTCACCCGATGTCCGCTGAGCGGTTTATTTGCAAAGGGGGCGAGTCCTGCCCCGCACACTGGCCGCACGTAATGTATTCAAATTTTCTAAGGCGAGGCCGCAGTCGCAGCCGTCGTTGCTGCAGTCATTTCATAAAATGCTTTTTAAAAATTTAATCGTGGACAAATATTTTCATTTGGAGTTTTTTCTTCTTTTTTCTAGCTTGCCGTTCTTTATTTTTTTTTGCCCCCTCCCAACGCTTTTAGCTAAATGAGTGGAAATAAAATTAAATCGATATTGGCTCTGCGTTTAATTCTATTGGCAAAGTTTTTGCTTTCCTAATTCAAAGCTAAAGCTAAATAACAAATAGCCAGCTTGACAAGATGTAACTTTATATATATATAAATTGTATATATATGATAATTATTGTGAAAAATTTAATCTCGGCACAAGTTAATCCGACATTTATACTTGCAGGACTCTAACTTTTAAATTCATTATACCACTATGCTATTTGTGCACAATAAATTGAGCTAAATTTTTGTAACTTAATTTTTATGAAAAAATTTCGTCAGTTGGCAAGAATTGTCGAGTCGCCTCAGTCGCCATCCACCCACCCCACCCAGCAAACCTTGAATTAAAACAAACTTACTTCCTTCAAGATAAACATTAATTTTCATAATTCCATGATAATACGCACGGCAGAAGTCTGAAAGAACTGCTCTTTAAAATAATGACAAATCATTTTACAGATAAAAAAAAAAAAACGAAAAAAACAAAATAGCGGACCACCAAACAATTTATACAAATTCCTTTTAATCTTACTTTTTCTTGGCTCAGCCCCGGGGCCTAGACAGACATTTACTGCGCTTTTTGTTGTTGGTTGTGCTTAACTAATTGTAACAGATTTTTTTCACGTCATGTAACCGAAAAAAATGGAAATAAAAATGCAGCAAAAAATATAAAACCCTTCGGCGTCAACGTCTGCACAGCGTGTCCTGCGGTCGCGGCCAATTAGAGCCTTATGTTTGGGTGGGTCGCGCTAAGACGGCCATCGCTCGAATCTTGGTGCACTTATCTTCATAATAAAGTCGTAACAATTAATTGCGCGACCTTTTTCAGCGGCCCAGCATTTCAGCCCCTTCATCGAGCTCAGCCAAGTCGCTGATGCACTGAGGCGGCAATCAAATACACCTTGAACCGAACAATTCACTGCAACCGAAATATGTGTTGGCCAATTTTATGCTTTGAGTTTTCATGTTACCTTTTTTTAATTTTTTTTTTTTTTTTGAGAATTTGCAGTGTAATTAGAGCTTTAAAATTTATTTGACGAGCGTCAATTAATTTAATGCCCTGCGACATGGTTGTAGCCATTTTCAAGTTCAACTGGTTGAGTTTCACTCTGAGATTTGGTCTGGTTGAACGGGCTCGGAATGTCATTTGACAGCAATGAGCTTAATCAGATACAGTTTTCAAGCTGATACTTTACACTAACGTGGTACAATTTTCCTGACATGAACTATTGCAAACTAGAAATATAGTTAAAAAACAGTTCTTTTTTTTACATTTGCCATGATAAACTTTGTTTTAATAATAATAAAACTGTGTTTGTGTACGATGTTTTGTATGTGCTTTTTATTCAGGCATAACACACGTCATTGGATACAGTGGGAACACAATGACACACATTATATTGTTTTGATTTTGTTAAGCTGAGCGTTGCCATATCTGAGGAAACTGTTTTGGCAATGGTCGCCTTCGCCGGATTATCGATAGATAGTCGCACCATAGATTCTGAAGGGTTAAGATTTGAGGCACATGAAATTAAGAGATGCTAATGCACCATCGTCTTTGTTTGCTTTCGCTCTCCATGTTGCTGGCAAATCAGCTGGGAATGTTTTTCTTACAAATAATGCAGAGTTGCATTTTGGATAAAATGTAATGCATTTCCCGCTCCCTGGATAAGTTTCGCTACATTTTTAGTAAGCTGAACTGTGAATGCAACCAATGTCCCTATGTTGGAACTATTTTAGTATGATTTTTGCGCTGTTCAACACTGGTGACTTTTGGAGCGCGACGACTAAACACACGAAGTGTGTACAAATATTAGGCATTTCTGCAAGACCGCGCGAGTATATAAACTTTGGTATCTCAATGTTCGGTTTCTTTTTTTTTTTTAAGTAAATATATGCCAAAATTGAACAGATCCTCCAAAACGATTGCTTAAAGAACTGCAGCAAAGCCGCATTGTGGATGCGAAAATAGAAATTATTTACATCTGCTCTAAAAGCAGCAATTTACCCGAACAAGCTAGTGTCTTCTGATCCATCATAGTTATTTCATTTTGGATACTCGTATAACTAATTTGCAACTTACTGAAACAATTAAACATATGCATAACATGAATTCTTGATCGATTTTTTGAACCTGATATGGCATAGGATTCAGCAATATACGATAACATATAGTATTCCAATAATGATACTCCCGAATAAACTATTTTTGTACCTTAGTTGTCTCTACATTTTTTAGAAACAGCTAAATCCAATTACATAACAATACATAATTCTGTTCAGTTGTTTATCCTGCTTCCCAACCTTATCATTAGGCTGAAGGCCGTAGCAGATATGCCTAATATTTAAGCTAGCTTCTAGATTTAATTATAAGTTCGTCTTCTGTAAATAAATAAATAAGAAACCTATAGATTTCTTGCTCTTTCTAGGAACTTTTGAATTTTACATAATTTTTTTTATTTTTTTGTCAAAATTTTAAAAAATGTGAATAAATAAATGGATGGTATTTACTTCTTATGTCAGATTTGCTTTCGAAAGAATAAATGCATAAGCTAATATCATTGCACTTGTAAGCCTTACTGTATAGCTTTAACTGTATTATGGTATACGATTAATGCATTTTTTATGTATGTGTATGTAAATTATATGGAAACATTTGCACACGGAACTGATTCCAGTTCATTTGACTTGCAAGCTGCCTTCTGTCCGTGTCGAGTAACCAACTACAAATCTGTTACATTCCGAATAGGATCTACATATTTCTATTTATGATATTTTTTCCTCGTGTATGTGTGTATCTGTACATGCGTATCGTACATGTATTTGAATGGATATTACGTGTTGACAAGCGTTGCAAACAACTCCATTGACTTTTTCGCACTGGTTCAAGATTTGTTATTCAATGAATTCAACTGTAAAGGTTAAATTTATAAATGTGCAAATGACTCATCATAAATAAAATTAATAAAAGGCACGATGCCACAACCAACCACAGCCGGAGTTGCTGCTGAAGTCAACCTGGCTCAGATACAGGCGCGCAGGCACGGGCACGGGCAAAGCCACAGAGCTTCAGTGCTTCATTGAGAAAAAGCAAAACGCATCAACATAAATATTATGATAAATGGTTTGTTATAATCGTAAACTCCAGGGGGTAAGTTTTTGGCCGTACGCCACGCATTTTTTATGCCGCAGTCGCGGCCGCACAACACACACACACACACAGATAGAAAAATAAGCCGAGAATTGGCGGCATATCTGGATGCCGGAGCTGCACGAAGGGCAGGATTTTGTGCTGGCTGCATAACATATGGCCGGTCGGTGGGTGGATAATACAGATGGCGCGGCAATCCAATGGATTGCATTTCAATAGGGCCGTCAAAAGAGCCGCGCGACCCATTCGTGGTGCGAGCTGCACGCACCAAGTGAAAGCAAATTGTTTTTTATTGGTTTCGTTAACTGATGGGCAAAACGGGATTAAAAACATGGCAAAAATTTAAATATGCCACACACACGCATACATGCACACATTCATAGTATAGGCAAGAGATAAGCCCGCCTGCGTATTTCACAGATACTTTTACGCACAGCAACTTGAAGCATATTGTGCGGCTATAAACGCACAGCATTACAACTTTTGTGCCGCTGCCTTTGCCGTTGTTCATTACAAGTGGAAGTTTTACGCCTAATTAACACTTTATTCAAGTCGAAATTTTATTGTTTCAATTATGTGAGTGAATGAATAAGCTGCTCCACAGTGAGCGGCAGGGGATCAACAGAACAGCAGACACACAGACAGCAGCCAACAAACATAACAATTAAACCACACAATTTGTATACGCACACGAGCTACGAGCTACGAGCTAGACAGCAGGATACATTAAGAGTTGTTATATCGCACTTACGAAGGACAATCCCCGCATATCCAGCTCACATGCCTGAAACAAACGCACAAATCGCGACCGCATTAAAATTCAGGATGCGATTCAAACAATTTGCTGTAAGCGCAACAAGCAAGTCAGTGCTATGATTGGTGCCTTTTTCGAAATTCTCGATTGGTGAGGCTTGTGTGGATATTAAATAGAAGAACATTCAAATAATGGCTAAATATTAAAGGCCAGTCAGTCGATTTGAGTCAAAATATGGTAGAACAAGAACAGGATAATCAAATGAATTTTTTAAAGTATTAACACAAAACTAGGGCGAATGTTAGCACGGATCACATGGTGATAAAGGTTTACAAGGAAGCTGATCTAATTAAAAAGTCAAAAGTCCACTTTGTGCATTGCAATACGAATTTCTGTGTCCCACAGATGGTGGAAATTTATGCTTTATATAAAATAAGGAAATAACTCGTGTAGCGTACAGTTTGAATAAACAGTAAGTAAAAAAAATTGAAGCCTCAATCAATGAATGATCATCGGGCAGCAGTCGACAAGTATACAACAGCAATGTGAAGCATAACAATGAAAAATATTAATCAATAATCTTAATCATACTCATACTGATTGATCTCAGCGAACGAAGAATTATGGTGAAGCTTGCGGTAACCAATAAAAACCAAACCAGGCTGCGCGGTCTCTTTGCATTACTAATGTTCAATACAAATCTTTCAACACGCTTGCTTGCTTGCTTGGCTACACGGTTTTAAGATCAATTTGCTTGAGATATTTACTACAAGACAAGCTGACAAGAAAATAATTTGACAACATTAACAAATTAAACTGTTAAACCGGCAAACACACACACACACACACACACATACACACACACGTACAAACTCACAGAGCGATACATCCGACAAATGTTAGTCGAGTCAACTGAGAACCGTATAACCGAAAGCCTGTTCATCTGCACGTCCGCCCGCCAGCCCGTCCACGCGTTCGTCCGCCTGTCTTATTGTCCATTTGACCGTCTTGCCACTCAACCGACAAACATTTACAACATCATTTGTAATCCATATCGCTCAGCATGCGGTCCCCCAGACGATTATTCAGCAACGTATAAGCCACTCTGTGTATGTGTGTGTGTATGTGTAAGTGTGTGTGTGCGGATGTTTGCTTGGATGTGCGCATGTAAAGAGATGTATTGACCCTTCAACAGATTCCTTGTGCGGGTGTCGGCGCTTGAAATGCTTCACGCTATTTATTGGCTCACTTTCACTTGGATACGTTCCGCACTCACACTACCCACCCATGGCCACAGCCTAGAAGGAGATTCGCCCTCAGTGTTTACTCGCCAATCAGCAGTAGTAGGTAGCACTTGGCCATGCCCCATGCACTAGGGAATTACAGAATGCTTTGTTTGCACTGCGCATTTTACTGTGGCATTGGCCACGTGTGTCGATTTCAGGTTACAACATTTTGCAGATTAGTTGAGCTCATTTGTCAACTGTGATGTGTGTGGCCAAAATTAATTGGCATTGTATTAGTTTAAATCGTCCGTGAGGTGCAGCAAACAAATTATGGTCGAGCGCTGTGAGATATCAACTCAATTCGTAATTGCATATGCCACTGTGACGATGAAAATTGCGTAATATGACGTAAAGATTCTTTGTTTCACAATGTTCATCACATAATCTAACAGTAAATTATTCTATATGAGGATTAGTAAGCAGCTCTTTTTCTTGATGACTAATATTAAACAGTATTATGTACGTTACGTGTATTAACGTCTTTCCTTTTGGCTTTTGCTTTGTATGAGAGTAAAACATTTGCCTACTGTTGGCACTGGGAAAATGCAGAGTGAAAGATAAATAAATGTGCTTTTCTCTTTTAAATTATACGATATTGAAAGAGTTACACCATAAACATATCGAGTCCTGATCAAAAATACCGTAAGCGACCTTTTTCAGCCATTTTGCCCGCAAAGTATAATTTCGTATACAAGCACAATGCGAGTGTATCAAAAGTTAATTTTATAACTTTTTTACATAACCCACATTACGCATATATTATAAAATGTTATTATAAATATTTATTTTAATTTATTTTCGCCACTCGATAATATAACAAAGGATATCACACATAGTGTTTAAAGTTGATATGAAAAAACAGCCAATAAAATATTTACACGATTTACGAATATAGTCTATATATTATGTATTTGTTATTTGCGATCAGTCTTCAGACCATAAATCTTAGCTGCCTACCTGGTAATATATTAAATCAATTAATTTTGTCGGCAGTTTAAATATTTACTTGCCAATTTCGAAGGCATTAACAACAAATCTACAATACTTAAAATTAAGCTGTTGGCATCTGGAATGCCATGGCTACACATAGTAGGTCTGAGCGTACGAAGAAGGATCAATAACATAAATATTTGACTTTTATAAGCGAAATATCAAAGAATTTTGAAGTCGAGTTATCAACGTTGATGAAACCAGAAATATTTGACACAGCCAGTCACAACAATGGTGCTTTCGCGGAAAATCGAGCTTTACTGATCTAGAGCATGAATATCCGTGTAACTTTTCCATTTTTCTTGCCTTTGGGAGCAGACTAAATATATTGAACGTAGACTCAGGCACGTACTGGTTTCAACAAAATCTGAATCCTAAAGGTATATCGAATATGGAAATCCGTCATATGTAGTTTGTAGAAAGTAGCGATACCATTGGAATTTGCTTAAATGCATTCACACTTGCAGGCATAAAATATTACAGACTTTCCAAGCTACAGGTTTTAAGCAAGCTCGCGGCGAAGCATACACTACGCAAATGAGCGAATACTCAGGCAAAAGACTTGAAACTAAACATTTAGATAAATGCTTCAGATTGAGTCCGATAACAGTGATTAATTGAATTCTTTTTCCTTCATATGGCATTCACCTTCATATATGTGGTGAATGGCAATTTTAAAGCAGTCAAAAATGGTGCACAAAAGCAAATTTTGACTCGCAAATTTCCCGAGGATATGCAATGAGCAGCTGCTGGGAGTGCAACTCGTAACTGCAACCTGCAACTGTTGTTGCCAGTTGCCAGTTGCCAGTCAGTTCCAGTTAGTTTTAAGGCACTTTCGGCTTAAGTCGTCCAGAGTTTGAACAAGTTGTGTGCCTAGTTGGACTTTTGTTTTGGTGAGCTGCCCCCTTTTATTTTTATTTTCATTTCGTTTCGAAAAGGGGACAGGAAAACATATTTTGACAAATGAAGCCAAATAACAGGTTGCAATCGCTCAACAGCAGCAAAGACATCAGAAAAGGCCCAATAACTACATACATAGGCAGTTGCAGTCACAAACATACACACACACACACACACACACTCTCAGGTCATGACAGGCGAGGCAGTGTAACATCTTGGACAGGAAAACGTATGGCCAGACAACCTTGATACCTCATTTATTATAAAAAGTATCTGCTGCTTTTGACGATCTTCTTCTTTGTCGATCGCGCCTACTCAGACCTTGGGCATGCTTCTCCTGAGTTGGCACTGCGACTGTTGGGACTGTGGCAGGGACCGGGACCGGGGATGGGATTGCAACTGCGGTTGTGTCTGAGAATCGGTATTGGAATGGGTATGGGTATGGAAACGCTCACAAATGAAATCGACACATTGGCCCAACAGAAGGAAAGGAAAAAGAGAAACACACACACCGAAACGAACAACGACGATGCGAGCACAGGCCGCAATTCTGAGGTGAATTCATCAAGACGGACGGCGAGTCCGTCAGCCCCGTCACCCGGTCGCTGGCAACTGACGAATCGACGTCGTTTCAGTGCTGCGCGCTCTCGAAAATTGTTACAAATGATCGCAAATAACAGATCTTTACCGCACGCTCAACTGGCGAGCTGCACTGAGCTCGTCCATCAAAGGAGCCGAACCAAGTCGAAAAAGTCAGGCGAATCGAGTGTGCGATTGTGCGAGTAGCCAGAATGCTCCTATAGGTGTTCTGTCGATGTGTTTGTGTGTATGTTATACACATTTGTGCGTGTGCTCAAGTGGGCCTGAGACTGGGCTAGCTTCATGGCCTGACCGATTATTTTGAACCCCGGCTTGGTTGGCACTTGCAAGTCGGCGCCGTTGCCGACGCCTTTGCCATTGCAATCGCTATCAAAGTTTTTCTGCGCTCGATGTAAATTATATTGCACTGATTTCTTGATTAATGACACTTTTGCATTCTGTTTGCTGATTGCTGCCGTGTTTCATCTTGCCGTTTTCTCAATGTATTCATGTCTGGTACTTACCCTGATTGTTGTTGTTACTGCTCTTGCGAGATGTCTTCTTCTCCTTCATCCACGGGTATTCGGGAACCGAGTCCATGCCATCTGGCGTTTGCGGCACAACACCAACCGGATATCCGCCGCCGCCAACAGGTGTGCCAATTTTTGGGCTCTCCGGACTCAGATGGTTCAGAAACTCTGCCATCGAGGGCTGTGAGTTAATAAAACCACCTTCGGAGGCCATCCAGTAGGCCGTGTCGGCCGATCGTTTATCACAGTTCGGTCCCATTTTGTTGACAAGCATCACCGTTGGTGGCGGAACCTGCGGCTGTGTTGCCACCACTGGCACAACAGTTTGACCAGTTTGCACTTGCAGTGGATTGAGTGGTGACTCCGATTTGATTTGTGCACCCATTTGGGTATCCAATGTGCTGCACACCTCTTGCATTCTAACAGGCAAGTATTTGTATTTGTTGTATTCGGTCTCTTTTTAATTGTTAAATTTGTTGATATTTATTTTTATTTTCAGTGAAGTGGCTGCAATGAATAAAATATAAAGACTGAAAATATATAAACAAATATCAATTTATTGTCTAGAGATGGAATTTAAAAATATATTTCATCTTTTTTATTCCAAATTAAAAACAATTTTTCAACTTATTGATTTATTGAATTATGTCTGAGGGCCTGACATTTTTAATAGTTAAACTAATTAAAAATTATGAAATAACCTTTGGATATGAATGTATTTATCAACCAATAATTAAGTCAGCCGTCGGGCAATTTCTTCAAAGAACTCGTTTCATTTTGGCATTAATTCTATGACATAATTTAAGCAATTAAATTTATATGCAAAACGAGATTTTTTACAAAATCACACCATTGTATTATAAATATGCCGTTACGTATAATCTCTAGGTGTTTCCATGCGAAATCTTTGACAAGGGAAGACAAACACGAATTTTAGGTCTTACATTCAAAACGTACACTTTTTTGAGGAATCCATAAAGGATTTTAATAAAATTATAAAAGCTTCTGCAGTTATTCTGATATCAGTTGAAAAGCCCCCTTAATTATTGATCATGTAACCATTTAAAATATAGCATTTAATAAAAGTATACATATATAAGTATATATATGTATATAATATGTATATAAAATATAGAATTTAATAAAATAAACAGTGAAAAGTGAGTATTTTTTATAGATCTTGCAAGAATAATTATTATTATTTATTAGACAATAATATTTAACTAGACTTTATTAGAATAATTATTATTATTTTTTAGACAATAATATTTAACTAGACTTTATTATTTAACTAGACAGTAATAGAATGTTCAGACAACGAATTTAGATATGGAGAATATAAAAAGGAAGTGTATGTACCAAATTTTATTAACATAGCTTTAAAACGGATTCCAGGTCGACCACGCTTTCGTTGTAAGTGAAAATAAATAAAAGAACTTTCAGAAAAAATCTATAATACTGATTTTTAGCCACAATTTTTCATTGTTGAATAATCAAACTCAATATATAGAAATAGACAATTACCAAAATAGCATCATTAAATATTTTCCCACGTTCATCCGACTTCTTAGAATTGATACCGCCCACTTTTTAAAAATGCAATTTTCTTTTCTCGATATAGTATAAAACGGAAGTAAAAACGGAGTAAAAAATACACAATAGCATACGTAAGTGTTCCATAACGTCATGGATTTGTGTAGTCGGGTACTTTCGACTATAACACTGTTTCTAGTTCTACAAAGTTTTTAGTGATATACGTTCATAAAGTATCTTTTACTTAAATGACAATTCTTTTTAAATTAAACGTTTTGAAAGCAGATGACCAATGCTTCAAATTATACAAAACTGTGATAGGAAATTTAGAAAAAAATCAATGTTCATGTTTGTATATTTAAGAAACTTTAAAAATGTGCCTTTTAATGAAATGAGTAATCCACGTAAAAAAAAATTTTCATTCTGCAAGCGAGCCTGAGCTCATTTTGTAGCTGCAGTAGACACATACGATATCCATGCATAGAATTTGCTTTCGTAACATTTTAAGACCTACAAATGGGGGTTCACCTACTATGACACCCTGATAACAATAAGCACTCCCTATGCACGATGCACGTGTGAATATAAGCCGACGGAGTATTATAGCCAGTGCATAGTACAGTAATGCTGTAATTCGACGAGTATATATATAAAGCTGTATAGTTAGTGTACTACAAATAGTATAATCAATTAGGTATGTGGATATATATATTTTATGTTCAAAATTTTATTCTAAAACTAAGCTATTTCGCAGTTATCTGATCAATTCCAAAACCATTTGCATTGCATGAAGTCCAATCTATATGCATAATAAAAGCTTAATTGTTATATCATGTATAGTATACCAAATTAGAATATACGCTATGTGATTCACATACATGTATATAATACATACACTATATGTTCATAACACATATATTAACCATTCTCCATATACATATACATCTATAGTATAAATCTTGATCATTTAAAGAGTTCGTTTTTATCGCATGACTTAATATTAATTTTTTTTTTTATTTTTTTTTTCAACTTTGGTTAAGTTTGTTAGTGTATTTAAATAAATAATGATTTTGAATATGCAATGGGCTCAATTTTACGCACCATTTTATTGTTGATTCCTAGCAACTAATGTGCCTCAGCTGTATTTGAAATGCTATAAAATTTGATGTCATTTTCACTTTTTACTAGTTTGTTTTACACTTGATCACTCATTTTTCCTTTATATTACTAGTTAGCTATTACATTCTTTTTTGCATTATATTTTGAGCCATTGTATTTTCTGTATCTTCTTGGTGTTTGGTGTGTGTGTGTGTGTGCGCGCGATTGCTTGCCTTTCTTTAGCGGCACAATAAGCAGCACGGAATACAATTGTCAATTATACTATAAGATAGTAGCACCGACAGCGACAACGACGGACGCGACACGAAAATATGGAGACCGTTGTTTACTCAAGCGTTACAATTTCAAGTGTTGCAGTTAAAGTTTTCCACATTTTGGCACCCATGGCGACGCGAATGCCAAAACATAAAACAAGAGCACAGCGACTACGGCATTGGTAGCGGCAACGACAACAACAAGTCCAGCAACGATAGTGCGGTGCTGGTAAACGGCGGCAGACAGTCGACGGCAAAACAAACGAGATACAAAAGTAACTTGGCTCGGACAACGGTGCGTATGCGAACGTAGGCAGGCCAAGATATGCGCACTTTGTGTAGAGTTTGTAGAGAAGGGGCCGTTTGGTAGCTTTCTGGCTGGCTGGCTGCTTGACTGGTTGAACTAGTTGGCAGCTGCGACGACGACAAAGCGACAAGACGCGACGATCGTCAAGTGATACGAGAACCTTGCAATGGCCACAACACACTCACACACTCGCACGCTCAAACGCTCGCATGCTGACAGACCGACGCACACATGCACACTGCAATTTGTATGTAGTTATGTTTGTACGCTACAAGTAACACTTTTCAACTTCCACTGAGACAGAAGCGTTGAAACCGCTATCTATGCGTCTCTTTCTTGCCCGGCGTAGGTTCGTTTGTCGGCACAAAACCGGTTTGGTTACCTCAATGGTGGATGCGGATGGAAGTAAACTGAATATTGCAGTTGCTACGACTACGATTGAGTGAGTAGCTTGTATGAATATTTTTTGTTACGCGCCCATTTATTTATTTATTTTACTTAATAATTTGTTTTTTGTTTTTTCACTCTTTAAACATTAATATTATTCAGATTTATTGATCAATTTACAATAAAAGATTCACACATTAAAATTGCATGCATAAATGTATTGAAAGGCATTGGCCGTAGTAGTACAGTAAGTGAAAGAAGTACTCGTTTATACACAGTTTCTTAGTTTTTCGTTCATTCGTGACAGTAACGACTGCAACGAAAGCTTCGTGCGGCACGACTTTGAACAATTCATTCATCCATCCATTCCATCCAATAGCACCGAACGCACTGAAACGCGGTCGCACTTGCGACTCCAGAAGCTGGCAAACTGAATCGTTGGTGTCTATTGTTTGGTATCGTTTGCTGTTGCCGTCGCAAGGAGTGGCCTAGCGACGGCAACGGTGACTGCCCGCCATCCATCACTTGATGCCGGACATGCGCACTGGCAACAGCGTCAAGGTGGTCGCCGGGGGTGGAGTTCGATCGACCGACCACTCGCACACCAAGCAATACGCAACGCAGCAAACCCACACACACACACACACGCACACGAACATGTGCAGACGTTGCGACACACACAGGCACAAACACAAGTGCACACAAAAGTCTCCGCTACGCTGATTGGCCAGTGAAAATTTGTTTGTTTTGTGGCTCTGCTGTTTTGTTGCTTTGTCGCCCTGCTCGCTGTCTGGTGTCACACAACGCAGCAGAACGGCACCAAAATCGCCCTCTTCGTTGTTGTTCGTGGCGCTGCTGTTGCGTTTCTTGCGTTTGTTGTTGTTGTATTTTTGTTTTTGCTCACTGCTGTTTTTATTGTAATTTGAACGTGTTGCTTGTGACGGAATTTATTTAGTTTTTGTTATTTACATTCCGCATAGAGTTTCTTCTCGTTTTTTCTCTTCACTGCTGTTGATTTTCACTTCGTCTCTTTGGCATTTCGTATTTTTGACATTTCGTTTTGTGCGTCTTTCTTTTTGTTTTGAACGCCTCTTCATGTCTATCACGTTGTCAATCTTGGTGGTATTGTTTTTATGCTTCCACATTGTTTTTTCCCCATTTTGCATTCGTTTCGTTTTTTTTTTTATTAGTCTGATTCGTTTGCTTTTTGTACACAGTTCACTGCAAAGCGGTAGGCCACCGTGTCCAAGCCGAAAGAGTTTAAATATAAAATTTCAAGGGTTTTCACAAAATGCAATTAAAACGCATAGTAAACAATAACAAAGTTAAATATTTGAATCGATTGTACATATTTGCATATGTAAGTCAACCATATGAGTTTATACACACAGACATAGTAAGTTTACCGTATCGTACACACATACATATGCACATGCGTACCAAAGTGTGAATAGACAGATTTCTATAAAAACTTAAATTCATTTTATTTAAATGTATAAGTGCATACTTATGTATGTGTTTATGTGTGCCTACATTTGTATATAGCTCGTTTTCGTGAACTGTCTAAATGAAATTTAGTCAATGGCAAACGAGGGGTTTTGAGACTAGAAGAAGTACTATTTATTTTCCTCAAGAACCTACAATATTGCCTTTTAGAAAAACAAAATTTGGTGTTAAAACAAACTCTCAGTTAGCAACCGACCTATAGTCAAGGACGTCACACTATGAAAAACCCTGTGCAAAATTAAGCGCAACAGAAAAGTATGCCACAAATTTAATTTTGTTCAATTCGTTGAAAAAATATTGGTCTGCTTTGCGGCCACTGCTACTGGCTTGCTGATGACAAGTCTTTAAGTCACCGTAGATCATTTTCGAGAAACTTGCTCAGATCAAGGCATACCAATTATTCAGCAGTCTAACTATGGAACTTATTTAGAACAGCTTCCAACGGAGACTAAAACGCCTGCTTCCTAGCGAGCTATGCTGATCGGTCGTTATAAGTTATATTAAAGATGCATAAGCTCGGCTGTCAATTGTCCCTATTCGCTTGTTATGTTCTTTGCCGTTATTTCACCAATTTAAGATATATAAGCATGGGTAAATACGCCTTTGCAAATGACACGCCCAATTTATTTTTCAAAGACTATTTGAGTCATGATAACCAAATATTATGCACATAGTGACTTCCAAATTTCCACGCCAACAACCCACCGCCCTGAAATTCAATTTTTTTTTTAATTTTTAGCCACAATTTTTATTTTAGAATCACCGAATTCAATACGCCAGCTTCTTAAGCAATGCTGGTTTAAGAAGCTTACTTACTTCGATGTACTAACATTGACCCTCAAACTTGAGTTCAAAAATTTTCACACCACGCTTCATACCGTAAAATACGTTCACACAAATAACTTTTACTTCAAGAACACGAAATTTGGTATTTAGACTAAGTAAATGATTATCCAATTGACGGTGTGCTTAAAAAATTTAAAAGATTTCAAGATCTCACAGCAAAAGCCCCACCCAGGTGTCTTCCATGAACTGAAATACATTAATTGTGAAGCATACTTTTTGGCTGAATTTAATATTGCGCTATTTAGCTGGGTATCTCGAATATAAAATACGTACCAGTTTTAGTTGGTAAGTTCGTTTGTGTATATCTAAAAAACCAGAATGACATCTCGTGGTTGGATGGACTACGGCTGTATGAATCGCATGCGTCAGTTCGGGTGACATCCTCTGTGTGCTACTCAGCATCCGTTTGAATGAATACAACGCTTTTGTAGTTTAAGTCACTCCATTCTGCTAAATTGGATTTAATAATTTTTAATGTCTTGCATTAAATTTTTTTTTTGTTTGCAGTATCCATCTTAGTGCCTTGTAGGTGAGATTTCTCCGCGTTAATGATTAGTTCGACTTCTTCCAATCATCCTTTCATTATCCATTTGAATGTAGTCACTTAGTTTGGCGAAATAAGACTCATCGGCCCGATTTCTTTTATGCAAACGTGGCTAACTAACCGCCTTTGGTATACAAATTATAATCGACTCCTCCACCAATCTTTGAATACATATTTAAGCCTTCAGTATCCTGCTTTAAGATGCGTTGTCTTATAATTTCGCAGGCCCGTTTAAACATATCTTCTAGAGTTTGTTTTGCTGCTGTAGATTCAGGGCTTCACCAAATTAAGTTAGTTTTCTTTTTAAAGATTAGGTTTGCAGCATTTTCTGCAGAAACATCAATTTTTCCTTAGCATTTTACCTCGTTACTTCCTCTCGTGACTGCAATGAGATTTTGCTAGGTTCTTCTTGACAGTCTGGTTTCATCTATGATCGGAGAAAGAAGGCTTGTAAGAAACCTGCAACCTTAAGGGAGTTTTACGTAACGTCTATGACATTAGTATAATTACGTTTTATCAATAAAAAGATCTACTACCCTTTCGTTGGTATCCGTACTTCCTTATAGTGTGCAGTGAGTTTTAAAATCAGCCTCAAATATGACTTGGCCTTGGAGTTATTCTAGGGTTTACTACTATCATCTACTTAAAAATGCTGTAAACGATTGTCTAATTCTGTTACCAGGCTCTCTCTTGTCGATGGTGGTCAATTTTGTTCGGTAAGTTAATTAATTTTCGAGGAATGCACTAAGACGAAGCGATATATATGCGATGAGTTCATACGAAGCACCCGTAATTTTTAAGGTAAAAATAATGATAATTAAGATACGTTCAGGCGATGTCCAGAAACGATGAAAAAGAAAATCAAATAGATAGCCAATGACACCAACGAAAATCACAAATTCGACACCATTTATTGACATAACATGACAACATAAAAAAAGGAATATATGAAGGCACTTATAGCATCTTTAACTAGTCATTTGATGAAGAAATGACTTTTATTTCCGACATTGTCAAGCACCTTGCATCATTATATTCAAAATTCAATATTTGTAAGCAATAATTATTGTGGAAACAAGCACATGAAACAGGACGAAATGAATAATTATTTTGAAAGACGTCAAGATTAGCCTCCATCAAAAAAGAGGCGATACTGCACATGAAAATGGTGTCTTCCAAGTTTATTAAAATGGATATGTCGACAACGGAAGTCTTATTTGCATCTAATACATTATTAATTCGTGAAACATATTTTTTTAATGAATTAATTGGATTATAAAAAATGTGTTCCCTTAGTTTTAAGAACCAAATGTGACTTCTTCAAGGAAGACTGTTTAATTTATGTTAATTTTTGGAGTGCAAATAAAAATATGTTAGTTTTAATCATGCATTAATGTCGAAATATGAATGGTAATAAGTCCTTCAAAACTAATTAAATACAATATTTTTAAAACAATCACTTTTTTCAAAAATGTCCTTCAATTAGCAAAAAAAAAAAAAACTAACAAGTGTCGCTAAGACGTAACAATATGTTTTCAAGGTAAAGAAACATCGTTATGCGGAACTCAATTCTAAAATGTCGAGTATAGTAAACTCTTCTCAGTTCTTTTAATATGGAGAACTTCTTTATTTGCTGTACTTTCCAGCTAGCAGATTTTCTTTTGATAATCCAGAAAGAAGGCGGCACTCTCATTTGTGTAGTCAATCCATACTTTATTAAAGGATGGAGCTCACCTGTGTTATTCAATTGCCGCTCAAAATACTATTCCATCGTTCAATCATAAGTCTACAGCATTATTGCCTCTATGAAATCTCTGCATGCGTTGTCATGGCCTTAGAGCCCTGCTAAGTAGCAAGCTTATTCGTCATATTAATGATGGAGCGTACCGCTTCGGGGCTGCTTGTTTGCGTATTTCTCGATAGAAATCATTCATCCTCTGTTCAGTTCGGTACCAGAGAAGCAACCGCGCAATGCTACTTTTAATATTTAGGACTGCCAAGTAGTTAGCTTTTGATCGGCTTCCATAATATCCCAGTCAATGTTTATCATTCGTATCTTCATGGTGCTTGGTTTAGTTCGTCGATGCCAGCATTCTCTCTTTCTTAAGAAATAGATGTATGCAAAAACATGAATAAAATAAACGATATAAGTCGCGGTATAAGCACTTATATTATTTTCATATGTGAAAAACCATGAGTTTTTATGACTAATTGTTTTATTAACGTTTATGTGTATGTAAATTTGGACACTCGCGAAGCAATATTATTTTTAGTTAAATTGGTCTACTGTTCAAATTCAATGCTTAGCTTTATTACACTATTTATGATTATGTATTTATTATTATTCCGAATAGCAGATCGATATATATTAAGTGCAAGCGAACTTCATTTATCTAGTTTATTTATCTAGTTTATGCTAAGGTGGCGAGCCGAGGCGAATTGACGTAGTGCGAAAGCTTATTCTATATTCCCGCTTCGCCCTACAGTTATTTAAGCTAGACTTCATTATTCTCTTATAATTATCTTATACTAATAATTCAATATATGCAACTATGATTATACTAATTAATGCGCCAAATGCGCAAACAATATATCACATAATACTCCAAACTGTCAGTAGCAAAATCTGCTGATGAGAAAAGTATAGGAGCCTTCAGAAAAAGCTATACAGAATCGTACTCACTCTTTTCTGTGATGTGTTACATTCGTTCATAAATAAGTTAGTTAATTTTGAAAAATTTATAGTTTAACCTAAGACTGAATCCGCTAAATCTTCAAAATAGGTTGCCAGAACACAAATATTTTCATATAAATATTATGTTCTATTTTTAGAGTCGAAAGTCATGACACCAGTACTCCAAGCCTCCTTAAAACCCCATCTTGGATTTAATATAAAGTATTGTCTATAAACAAATGCACGTACAGCACATGTACATATTTACATAGTATCTATGCTTCCCAAAAACATATTTATGCAAAAAAAAAAAATGTACATAAACCAAATATGTATTTACCTAACACCTTGCCGCCATAAAGGCTTTGGTTGCACACGTGCAAATGGCTGATAGCCTTTCATTTTATTGCGAATGAGATGAGATGAGTTTATGGCGGAGATCATACTTGGGCGAGCAGGTAGCCATTGTGATGACGAGTGAAACTCCTTTGGAAATCCCATGGAAAAACCAATTTAGTTTTGGTTCATATAATTTCTGTTGACCTGTAGAATCATCGCGGATTCCGCAAAATGCAATATTTTATTAATCTACTAGATTAGGATCACTTAGGTTAAATAAGTCGAAGTATGAGACGTGCAAGGAAACCAGTAAATTATGCTGGTGGGTCGCAAAATGAAAAAATGAAACAAAATTAAAATAGCTGGAACAGTCACAAGTGCTATCGTACGTGTATGCTGAAACATAAATATTTATAATGTCTGCCAAAGTCAATTACTATTGAATTCAGCCATTAGGCACATACGGCTCGTCCTCGGTAGTCATTTCGTAATCAAGACTCACGCCACCTTGTATATGTGTCACTGTTAGATTGGCCGGAGCCTGGCTAGCGACGCGACACATAAGGCTAGCCGGCTGGTCTCTTCAATTTTCAAACAGAATTGTCGCGGGTGGCAATCTACGTGACTTTAGCGCCCACAGGTAGCAGCAGCAGTAGCAGACGGAAACATTTTTATTCGCGATTGGAAATGGGACGCTAGGACGGACATGGTGCAGATGCTTTACCTGCTCTGCCAGCCGCTATAAAAGCGAGCGAGCTGCAAAAAACTGCAACCAGTTAGTAAATCAACTCTAACAAGTAACATCAGCCACAAGAGAACCGCTTCACCAATATGATCAGCAATCATAACATGATGGCCCTTCCTTACGCAACAAACGGCTATGTGGTAAATATACAAATTTCTTAAATATCCATTGAGCATTCTTAAACATGAATGTGTTTGTTTAATACCATAGCAGAATGCATGTGTGCAGGAATCCTATGGTGCTCTTGAACAGCTACAAACATCCACAATTGTTGCTGGAAAATGCAAGCGTACCAGAACCGCATTTACATCTCATCAACTATTGGAGCTGGAGCGCGAATTCCTTGAAAATAAGTACTTGATGCGTCAGCGTCGAGTAAAAATCGCTCTACGTTTATCATTGACGGAAAGGCAAGTTAAGATTTGGTTCCAGAACCGTCGCATGAAGTCCAAAAAACTATCCGCCAGGCAAATGCGTAGCATGAGGCATATGGATACCAACACAGAAATCCAGGAGTCCAACGTTGCGTCCGAAAGTATTGACTTCTCAGAGTCTAGACGAGATCACGAACAGATTGTCGAACGCCTGATGCAATATGCTAGTGTGCCTCAACCATGTGGACAGCTCGAGCCACAAACCAGCAGCAGCTACACTCCGTATGATTATGCATCCCCCCAACAAGATTTGCTCAGCACTCTTAGTAGTGATGCGAATAATGATATAAGCAATTCATCCACATCGATGGATACTCAGCTTCCTAGTGCGGCGTTTGACTATTTCAATACTTGGCCATGCGACTGGAATGGCATGGAGGACTTCGATGCTTTAAGGGATATACTAGGGACACCAAAAGATCTGCCAGATATGCAATCTGTAGAACCAATCGCTCTATGCTCACTCAAGGAACAGAGTTTCGACTGGAGCAGCTTACTTAGTACATCTGCATACGAGTATTCGAATTTATCGGACTCTTTGGATAATGACTTGGACTTGCTGCAGCATTTATTAGATTCTTAGTTATGTAAAAAGTATATAAGTTAATACGCCTATATAGACTATGATATGATACCACTTATTAGTTTTTCCCTTTGTACCATTAAGCATAATAAATAGAAGTAAATAATATTTTAAAAAGGAGACGAGTATTGAAGGCACGGTGCTTGGATTTTATAAATACGCGTACTTAATTTTTCCTAACCGATTGACGTAATTAATCTCATTCTAAAGGCTGCTCTGGAACTTTTCACATTCGCACACAAACATATTCGTACGTTTAGCTCGTCGTCAGGCAAATGGCCATGTGGCTTAGATAAATTGGTGACATCACATCATAAAGTAATTTCGACATATTGAAATTTTTTCATATCGTATCACAAGTCAGCAGCCAATGCGCACGCCCACCCCCACACAGGCTCGGCACATATCAAACCATGTGGTACATGCTGAGCTTACGTCCTTCAAATGTACAATATTGCGCCTTTATATGAGCTTATTCATATATATAGATGTTTTTTTTTTCACATATTTCAGTTACTGGTTTGTTGGACAATATTTCATCGGCAGATGTTGTGGCAGTTAATAAGCATCTTTTACATGCTTAGTATAGTTTTATTATTCTAATAACATTAGCGCATTGAATTTCATTATCGATAAACTTTGGCAATTGATTGCAAAAGTTGGATGCCACTGATGTAAGCAAATCCACCAGACTACGAAGTAAGTATTAAGGGTATTAATTTTTTACTTTGTTGTTAAAGTGCAGCATCAGACATTGACATTAACTGCTGCTATCATGTTGTATAACAAAGTCCTGGCAGTCCTAGCAATTAGCATATATTTCCATGATCGCTCTGAATCAGAGGTCACAAACACCTAGTATATCAGCTTTTTGATAAATCTGTGTACTGGTGTTTTTGGATGCCGGATTCCGATTTGGCGATCCTTGAAGAATATTTCAAAAGCGTAATTTCTGGTGACATTCAAAATACATACAACAACAATACAGTTTTTTTAATTATATAAGTAAGTATTAATAAGACATAATGTATTTGTATTTGGTTAAAAATAATTATTTATTGTTATAACAGGAGGTAGCGCTACCAATGAGATGTCAAATGAAGGATTCATTTTCTGATACGTAAAGTTTTGCGAAATCATTGCATTACATTGTCAATTTATCGTCAATGATATAAATATAATAAATAACTATAAATAATTAATGATTTTTCTTATATTAGTCAAACTGAACAAATGCTTCTAATTAGAACAATAACAGAACAATAGGTTTAATGACATAAAAATATGAAATCAAATCCATTAGTGGAAGATGATAACAAAATAGGTCATCGCATTTGTAAGAAAGGCATCCAGACAGTTATTTGTGTGTGCTCCCATATACTTATAGCGAACAAATATATATATATATATATATATATATATAAGTGCATATGCCATTTGCCACGACTCATTTAGTGTTGGAACATAGTTTTATATTCCATAAGTACGAAGTACTCGCAAGTACATATGTTTTTTTCTTCTGCATACATACTAATGCATACATACTGTACATACATACTAATAAGACTATCGCAACACAAGAAAATTGCCTGATGAGCCTCCAAAATATGTATGTACAAGTAAGTATGGTAAATATGTTGCAAGCTTAACCAAACACTCGGATCATGCACAATGCCACAAGCAGAAACCCCCACCGCCAAGTACAAGATGAAACTACCGCAACAACCGTGACAAGTACAACATTTGTGTCGCCTGCCTCACTTCAATCTGCCGCCCTCTGGCGCAGTGCAACCTTTGACACGCATAAATGGAACAGGCAATACGTACACCCATGCATACATACATACGTACTACATACACTCACACGCACGTGCAGAATAAGCCTTCTCACCCTGCTGTCTGAACATTGTGTTAGTATTTGAGAGTATTCCAGATACGCTGCAGGCACACCAAAGTCAGAGACGAGCCGAGCAACAGACATGTCAGGGCTTCTGGCCGGGACAAACAAAGATCGCAATTTGACTCTACACCACGAAGCTGTCAGCTCGCAGTGAGTGAAAGAAGATTGATTACCGCCATCGAATTGTTTGCCTCTACGGGGTGGATGTGAGTCCCTGTACTAAGCATGTGTGTGTGTGCGTGTGTGTGTGCCAGCGTGTCGTTTGCGGATGCAGGTTCGATTGAATTGCATTAGATAGAATCGAAAGAGTTATTCGCTTGCCTTCCTTCCCTGGCTGAATGGCTGACTAGCTGCTTTCATGTGGCATGTGGCATATGGCATAGAACCAATACAAATGCCAACTTTGTAACCTCATGCTGTCATGTGTAAACAAGACTCGAGCTTTTGTTCAGCGTTTGAGTTTCCTTGTTTGCGCGGAATTCCTGTTACTCGTTGTTGTCATTCTGTAAAATGGCTTTAAATAAACTTTTAATCAGTTTTAACACTGGGTTGAGCATTCTACTTGTATTTGTATTAATAATGTATTCAATATATTCATAAACGAGCGTGTTTGGCAACTCATTCAATATGTAAATATGCTCGAATATCTATACAAATTATAAGCATCTACGAAGTCAAAAGAAACAGAAAACGTCAGCTGGAAAATAAATCTACTTTATGGCCAAAAAGCTGTAATACTTATTTGCTTGCTGACATATAATATCAATGAGATTTCATATTGTTTATAATTTAATTAATCGTACCTACAATGAGTATACCAAATCAAGTATAATTTATATTATTTACCTATCTTTTAAATCCATCTCAGTTAAAGATACTTAATAAGTCTTTGGTTGAAACACTACGGAATATACTTAAGCTCAATACTGAATATAGTCTGTGAATTGCCCCAACACTAAAATTTTTTTTATCAATATAAAGTCTAGCCTAAGGTACCGCTTGCATGGGTACCCCTGTACCCACTGGTCCAGAGTCTATTGGTTTTGTGCGAATTTATGTATCTGGCAGAACGAGACCTGTGAGATCCCATGAAGTTTATTTATTCTTGCATCAGCATCAAAAGCGAAGTCGCTTAAGCGACGCAGGCCCGCGCGTCCGTTTCTTCAGCCATATGAACACACCGATCTCAGAGACTATAAGATTTAGAATCAACAAACTTCTTATGCGGCCTATGTTAATCCTGAGTAAATACAAGTTTGACTCAAGCCTTAGATATTTGGTCCACAGCCTTCGCAATTGACACACCCATGAAAACAGTTATATCAAAAGTTATTTGAGTTACGATAACCAAACTTAAAATTAATATGCATATAGTAACTTAAAATAACCCTAGAGACAACCATCCCCAAAATGTAATATTTCTTATTTTTAACCACAATTTGAAATTTTTGAGTCGCAAAATGCAAAAGGTCGGCTCTTGAGATATCCTCATCAAAGAGTTTTTTCCAAGCTCGCTCACTTTCACCACCGACTGTTGAAAATGTCACCTTCTTTACTGGAATTGAACGGTATTGGAGTGTGAGCAGTGCGACATAATACGATTGTTAGATTAGACGCGCAAGCTCTGCCCCCAGCAAGCCCCCAAATACGTTTGCATAAGCTTCTCCTGCAACATTCACTGCAGAAACAATAAATTCTATATTTGGACTAAGTCTATGATTTAAAATTGACACTTACCAGTTTCAGCAGAGCTGCTGTATAAAGCCTCTTTAAGATATTATGAATATTCAACTACATTAGTTGTTGTGCTAATGAATGGAAACGGTCTAAAAATCGATTTGCAATTTTTCCAAAAATTGATCAATGTATTGCAATTGCTTTGAATTGTTTTTGCGTGCATATTTAATGCAATTCTGGAAGTTGGCATCATCACCCATCTGTTTGTATGCGGCACCCCGGTAGAGCCAGGCACGCAAGTTCTTCTCATCCAATCTGTTTAACACAAAGTCGCAGTCGATAATGCCACGCCTAAATTTTCCCAACCTAAAAATGGATAACGGTACTATCTCCATACTGTCAGAATGCACGGTACTCACTTGATGTAACATAAGGCGCGATTTGTATACAGAATCGGACTGTCCTTGATGTATTCGATGGCCTTGCTAAACATCGCAATAGCCTTGTCGTAGTCGCATCTACGATACTCTGAGTTGCCCATTCTGTAGGCAACAGCATTACAATCTAAACCAAATTAACATGTTTTTACTTACTTTCTAAAGTTCTGTGCTACTGACTCACGCTCCAAACGGGCAATAGTTCTACCAGCTTCATCCATATCGACCTGCCTCATGAACGTAAAATTATCTGATTTTATTATCCCATCCTTGGACTTAGTTTTGTTGATCTTGCATGGCTCATTCCGCTTCTTCCTCGCCGTAACCATAAAGCTACCATCGATAATTCCTTCAGCTGTCATTTGTTGTTCCGCATTTGTATTTTCGCTGAAAATTAATTTGCATAGCTTTTTTTTATTAAACTCAGCAAGTCAATTTTTTTGTGTACTCACCCGTTTTGCTTGTAAGCATTTTCAATGTTGTGTAACAGTATCATCACATCATCGACCTTGGAAGGCAATTTCAAGAAGGACTCGTCCACTTGAGGATGTTGCATTTCACAAATATTTCCATAAACAAAATATTAGTTCAACTGTTTATGCCGCCAGCATATTTATTTTGCTGGCCACAACAGCGTAATAATGTTACGGTCCCATGGCAACCCAAAATTATTGCTTAGCAGCAAGCAATTTTAGCACCTTTAGGTAGATAAAGCATTTCACATTTTCATTCCATTTACTTTCAAGGCATGAAAGCTGTAAAAATATATTCAATTTTGCCCGCCCATCTGTCACCACAAAAGCTACAGTTTCTTGCAAGTTTTCTTTAATGAACAATATTTCCAATATTGGATATCTCTTGTTTGTGTTGATTGAACGTTAGACTAATAAAGGATTCTTAATTAAATACACAATAGGTCACCCGAATACCCCTTTAAGTTTGAGTTGTAAGTTTATTGAATATTATGACGTTTGAATATTATTACCAGAGATCCATAAATGGCAATATTAAAGCTTCTACAAACTTTTTCTTTGTTTTCTAATGTCCAAGTTTCTTATTATTGTTGTTGTTGTCTTGTTATTTACCTTAAATGAATCTTCTTCTTCTAAATTTGTAGTGGGATAAGAAACATTAAATAATATAGTGCATTCAATATGATAAAACAGGACACTGCTAAGTTCGTTCCTTACAAAGCTTTTCTTTCCGTTAGAAGCAGCAAAGAAAAATGGAGGAGAACTTTATCTCAATCATGATTATTAGTCTTCATTTTTGCTTTGGAATTCGGAGCATACGATGTCACATACCGGGGACTTTCGTGACAGCTTTAACATCTTGTTAGAGCCCAAGTTGATAAAATCTTATTTTAAAGCAAATATGAACGAGGACCGATATTCAAAATATATAATTCGTATTAATCAGCTTTATTTACTTTTATTAATATATTATTAAGCATGCGAAAATGTAGAATATATATTGTTTACAGGAGTATCGAGTATACACCTTCGCTAATAGCTTGAGCACAATTATTAACAATAAAAAAGTGATGAGAAGGGCGAGTTGAAAGTAACAGCGTTTGTTGTTTGGCGTCTGAAGTTGCAGTGTTCATATGCTCACAGTGCTCATTCAAAAAGCTAGTATGAAGCAAAAGCTGAGGTGATACGTAAACTTTTGCTTTCATATGAAATAAGCGAAGTAACCACAGTGAGGCAAAGGCTATTTATATATGATGAATGTTTTAGAGTTCTGCTTCGAACATATATTATAACGGGTATAAAGCATTATTGTACAGCATGAATTTCCGAATCAATTGATGAGCGATGCCTATCTGTCTGTCTATCCATCCGTATATTCGAGCAATCTGAAAAACTGTGGGAGCTTGTATTGCTAAATTTAGTATGTAACCTATGCTAGTGCCGGGATGGTTCATTTTTATGCTCATAACGCCTATAATTCAAATTATAAAGTAACCAAATTTAGTGGCATATGTATATCTAAATCTTCGGCGACCACCACCATCGCCCATTAAATTTAAAATTTTTAATAATATAATTAAATAAGGTCTGAGATATATATATATATTTATCGACACACATTTGGAATAAAATTTCGTGGAAAACACATACATTTTCTTAATGATTTTTTTGCGTAATTTTATAAGTTATAAATGCATAAGCCAACTGCCAAAATGGAATCAAACATGATTAAACGTCAAAAGAAGTTACGCCTACTCAAAGTTGCCGTATCAGCATGAAAAGGTTTCCCTCGAATTGGACAGTGCAGTGTAGGCGGCAACTATTCCATTATATAGTCTTTTATTGTCGGATACACTCGACTACTTTAAGCAATGTGCTTAATGAATAAATAATCAATCTAAATTTATTTGAAGCAATCATGAAGAGGGCAATATAATATTTTCAGGAGCTTCACGGTTCTTACCATAAAAATTGTATCGAACCTGTTGAACATTGTTGGAGAAAGGAAATTATGCTGAGAATAAAAAAAAGTTTTGCGCTTCACTAGGGACTTATGGGACCGGCCTCGTAGGCCTGCCACTTTAATTGCACTTCAGAATAAATTTGCAGTTTTAATTTTACAACCGGCAATACAGTTCACTATAAAATAGAACATTTTAAGCCCATTGGGTAAAGCTTAGTTAAGTTGGTCTTCAAAGAATCATTTTCCTTTTTACGCTTACTAATGATTGCTTCCCATTTGTCATATATAAATTACAGCAATTTAAGTTAGATAATTAAACAATATTCGTAATTTAAGTCTTTCTCAAATTACAAACTTAACCTTATTCACTCATACTCAACCTAGTTCATTCATGCGTTCCTGTGAATGATTCTTAAAGCTACCATCAAATTTGACTTTTATTTCGCTTACTTACTAACTTGCTTACTTATGCATGCATTTAATGCTCATTTGCGGTTTAAGGTCAAGTTGAGAAATTCCAATGAAATGTCAAATGGCTTGGCACCATCTATTAACGTTGGAAAAAGTGTCAACCGCAAGGACTTGGATGCGCAGAGCACAAAGTGGACACAGGTCGGCGGTGGGCATCTTGGAAATGCCTTAGAGTGCAAGCTATGGTTCAATTTGATTTATGGATATTTAACCGCAAACACATCTACAACGTGTACAACATGCATCTACAGCGTGTATGTATTGTATCGTATTGCTGGGACACTTGCTTTGGCTGGCTGGACAGCGGTCGGATGCCTGCTGGACATCGTCTTTGGCAAAGAGCGTGAAAATGCGTCTGCGCCCCAAGGAATGTGTGCACACACATGCCACAAAACGCACACTTCCTTATTTAGTTAGTTACTTGTTCGTTAGAAGTGACTTTTGGGGTTACCCTGGTGGCAAATTGCTTCCCCTGGGAGGAAGTTGTCGAACAACGCACTGCTCAAGTGCGGAAATAGTGCTAAAGAGCTGTAAAAAGGGCTGGGTCTCGACTGCGGCTGTGGCTGCGGCTGTGGCTATGGAATTTCTATGCGCATTGTTGACATATCCGAGCATGTGGTCTTGTCAGCCGTTATGGCTGTGGGTATGGCATATCCTTGCCACCGCAGCCATGTATTTGTGTCACACATGCAACAACAACATCCCCACTGAATAATACTTGTATTGGTACATACGCGCCCTACCATAATGAATATAGATGTGATTTTGGTTCGATGGGTGTGCCTAATCGCCTGTCTGTAAATGCAGCTAATCAAAGGCATAATCATGCGATCGAAATGGAGTAGACGCACAACGTACTCACTTACAGAGCCACTCGTGCTCAACAGATTGTTTGAATTGTTGTTTCCAGCTTATCACGATAACAATAACTGAGTTCATCATTAGACAACTATGAGTTTTAGCCAGCGTATTTAAAGAATTCGCCAAACCCAATCGTTAAACCGCGTTATGACTTCGAGCCACCTTCTAGCGCCCTGGTCATTTTATTAGCAAGCATCTGTAGTGCTGATGACATTTGCATGAGGATTGCTTTTTAAACAGCAGCACCATGGGCATCAGCATTTTAGTATTGCCTTCGCGGACGCCATTGTCAACGCTGCCATGGCCATAACAATAAATTCAAAGCGCTTGCCAGCCGCATTCACCACAAATTCGACTGGGACCGCAAACACGACTTGCCTTTCGTCGGGCATTTTAAATGAATCCTTGTTTCTTTCGCTTTGTTAATTAAATTAAATATTCAGCTGTGCTTGCTTGTTCACTTGCACTCAACTTAAGGCAACGACAACTGTCTGTCTGCCATCTGAAGGTAATGCAAGCCGAACCCACCGCCGCCGCAGTTTGTAATTAGATTGAATCTATAATTTTTATGGCTAATCGCTGGGCGCGTTTTGTTGTGAATTTTGAATTTGCGGCTGTGACGGTTTTTGCCAATTATTTTACGTAGCAAGCTTTTCCCAAATGCTTCCCACTGAATTGTCGCCATCAGTGAATGTTGCCTTTGTGTGCAAATTGAATGTGCTTTGTGTACAATTATATAAGATTTTATTTGCCCGTTCTACGGGATTTAGTAATTAAGCAAAATACTTGCGTATGATAATTAAATCGTTGGTCATTAAAAGCAGCCACCCAGATGAATTGTAGCCCAAATCACCGCGGCAATTGTATGATATTGAACTGTGGGTAGATCAATACGATTTGACTTGCAAAAAAGGTGGGTATAAAAATGGTAATTAAATATAAATTCATCTTATTGTAATTGCAACGACAAGATCAAAGAGCGAATCGCCATCAGCCCTTCAGTAAAATATGGGATCACAAAATCGATCGTGAAATACCGAGGCGTGATTTATTCGCAGGGCGCCCCATTTTTCATGCAGTGCTATTATCCTTTCTTTCAGGCTATTCTCCGCTGCCTTTCCTATAACCACAAAACCATGCAAACAAATGGCCGAAACTGAAAGAAGTATGCCAAATCAGACCGACAAATTGAAATCATGACAAAAAATTCTTCAAAGAATTCGAACCTATGCATAAATTGTCCTGCATTTATTCATATTTGAAACTTTTATAATATTATTCAAATATTTTTATGACTTTATTTAGTTTTATTGATTATTTTCTATTAGTTACGTATCGCATCATAAATCCTTATACTACTTTTGCTAGCGTATTGGAATGTCATTTCCTCTAGCCTAACCGTCTGGAAGAGTGACGTGAACAGTTGATATAAAGCAAGAAAACATTTTGAATAAGTTCAAAAATTATTATTAAGTAAATGATTAACTTAATACCAGAACTCGTGTAAATGTTTGTAAGTTAAAAGACTGCAGCTCAATAACCATTAATGTGCAGCGGAACTACAAGATGGTATTTATTTATTAGTTTATTTTCATTGGCCTACTGTACACGAACATCGCTCATTTATAATACTTAACATATTCATTGCACGAAGATGTATTTTCATTCTTATATCTTAAAAACTCTCTGCGTGAGAATATTGAAAATTGTAAATTATAATTGAAAACTTTGATTGTGTTTTCATAAGTTGTGCCACTCTTTTAGTAATTATTGTTATGAATTTAAGTCATATTGAATAAATATCAATTAATGTATGACTGCAGATGTATTTATATCAGATTTACAAATATTTATTAATCCTTAACCCTTGATAGGCGTCGTAAATATGTAGCCATCGATGCACAAGTACATATGTATAAGTTAACGTAAGTCAGCGACTGGCAGTCTGACGACTGCGAATATGACTCCACTTCCGAAATGTTGAGTAAGTTTTTGGCCGGACGTGCAAGTTAACATAAGTCAACGACCGGGTCTTATTAATTTGCATAGCTGGCAAATACGACATTGTTGCGTAGCCGCTATGAAATGATCGCGAAACCTTAAGTTTCGCGGTCATGAGATTTTAAATAGTTTTTAGTTTAATTTTTATACTCAAGTAGAGAGCTACGCTCCTACAGCTAAACATATAACGATTTGATAAATATATTTTTAGTCAGCGAGCACCGCTCCTGATAAATATAAAACATCATCTTATTAATTTATTTATAATGAATATATCGTAATATGAGCCGCTCTAGTGTTCAACGTGATAAAAGTATTTATCTTATATTAACCATATCGCATTACTCTTATGGCAGCAGCACTCTCAGATGTTATTCACATTTGTAGAAAAACCTTAAAATAAATAAATAAATTAATATAGTAGATATAATGTACATGTAACTACATACATTACAGGTGAACAGAGATTTAAGCGTACGATGGAAGGTCAGGCATGTGCGCTGCTTACAAAAAATGAAAAGTAATTATATAAATCATTGGCAACGAAGAAGGCTCAAACTAATCGTATACAGACTAATTTTTGTTAAGTGTTTCAGAAAATACTTACATGATGTATGAAGTGTAATGTAGCCATCCATAGCTGTTTAGCTGATTTATACCAATAATTATTGTGAATCTTCCGAATTAGCTAGGTTTTCATTTATACTTACACATCTTCTTTCATGTATCATTATTCAATTCAATTTAATTTATTCTTTGCCGATCCCTTTCTACAGTATACAAATATTATCAATATAAGTATGCATTTCGTGTCCAGACTGCGCAAAATATTTTATGTCAAGAGGTATCTGAGGATTTTTTCAGATTAAATCCATATACACATTAAACATAAATGAAAATTTGTCAACTACCTCGCTGTCTCTATCTGCTTCTTAAGCTGAATATTTAATTGTCCACACTGAGCAGTTAGTAGCTACTAACTGCATCTACGGACGCCTTATATTGTTCTACAACTTGGCTTATAAAATTATAAATATAAATAAATACATTCAATAATGAAAACTAAAACAAGGAGGAGAGCTAAAGTCAGGCCAGCATGACTGGACACAATTCAATAGATCTGACTGCATTTTCATAGGAAATACTGCGAGTATTTCCAGTTAAACAAAGCATTTACTCGTATATAAAACTCAAATAACTATGTCTCACAATCTTATAATTTAAACAAAATTTCCAAGAAAAACCGAATTTTCTAAAGTGAATTAGCACGTTGAAGTCTGGATGTGTTCGATAAAATGCAAATACAAATATTTTCTTATCGTTTGTTGCATACACAGGAAGTCTAAGTATTGAAATCGGTACCTCTGGGACGAAAGGTATGGGAGGTATATTGTTTTTCTGCGGGATCGGCTTTAGCTCCAATGACGACTTTCATAGTTCAAATCAAGTCATTAGTGCTGTAATTGTCCCAGTCAATTTGGAATGCAGTTATCAATGACTCTTTCGATGAAATATCGCGTTATTATCTTTTTCATGCTAAAATTTCTAAATTTACAAACATGTATGTAAGGTGGCAGGAGATTGCTGGCAGTTGACATCCCCATGTTGCAGTGGAGTGAAGACAGAAACCAGTAGCAGAGCGAACTAGAAGAAAAACGGTTGAACAGCAGCAACAAGCAAGAAGCGTCCCGCATTATATTAATAATAAAAGTCTCAGCAGTTAACAAGTCTGGGTTAAAGAGTCGAATATTCAGTTGTAAAACAAAATCAACAAAATGCCTTGCAAAGTTGTTTGAAGTTGTCTGCGATAAACCTAAACTCTGCGTAATTGCAGACTGTCAAATTTAAATAAATACACACTAATGTGATTGCCCTACATGTATGTGTGTATGCCTGTGGTTCTATGCTGTCATTGAAAATATATTTTTCTACCACTTGCCTTACTCTAACAACCTGCAAATCATGTATGGCTCATAATTACCAGAAATATGAAAAATATTCCATAGTAGATCCTGCAGTGCTTCAAATGGCGTAATCACAAAATTTTGAAATTGACTTTATAGTCAGATGCTGAAGTACTATGGCAGGCAATGCGACATCCAGGAGCTAACATCGTTTGTGATGCCCATCAGTTTATTGTGTTTTCAAAATGTTTGGCACGTTTAAACGTTATGACATTTCGCAGACGTGTCAGTCCCTCAACGCCTCCAAGCCAAGGGCCATTCATAAGGCAGCACCTGTCCCAGGCGCTGCATGGCAAACGGTAATGCTTGACATGAGGCGAGTAGGAGTGCTACTAGTAGTATAAACAGGATTTGATGCCATACAAAATAGTGCGGGCGGTATCCACAGTGCACTTGTGCAGGATGGCACGTGAAGCATGCCGGATAACTTTTTGCGCTTCCACAAAAACCTGTGGCAGGCGGCACGAATAACTGTCGAAGGATGTTTTGTATTCCACAGAAGGATTTTGGTTTTTCAAAATGAGCGCGTGAAAAAAAATCACTTAACTGTTTGAATGCCAATTGGTGCCAGACGGCCTCTGCTTGGGGCCCTGCTTGGGCGCACTCCTTTCTGCGCTGCAGCCAGATATACACAGCGGCTGGGTTTATTGTTATTGTCGCTGTGATTTTCCACCTTTTGAATCATGGGGATCCGCCGTGGGGTTGTTTTTAGCATCTGTTGCTGCCATGTGGGCTACAAGCTTCTGTTGGCTTCTCTTGGTGTTTAGGCATGCCACAGACCAGAGGTAAAACAATATGCTGCACAATTTGAATAAGCATATGATGTTGTTGTATTTGTTGTATTTAAATTGTATCAAATCTACTTTAAAAAAAGGTTTAAAATACGCCTTAGTATGAACTATATTTATTTCTTATAAAAACAACTTATAGCAACGGTGTCTTAGAGCTCGCACATATCTTAAATCGAAACAAACATAAGAAGATGCGCTTAATAGGATGCGAACTATATCGGATATTTGAGCTGATGCTTGGAAATACTAGTGACTATATCTTAGATTGTATGAGACATTAGAAAAAGCAAAGAAGAAATCGACGAAATTAAAGTAGTATTATTTTTTTTATATTTTAGTTTTATTTTTTTATTTCGCCAGACAGCCACAAAAATATCTTTACAACAAAAGATATTAACAAGCAAGGCCTGCAGATAATGATAAAGAAACATTTTAGAATGAATTTGAATACTAATTCTCAAAGCTGCCAAAGGTCACTGGGATGCTGCGTCTTCAGTTGCTGTGGCTTCTATTGGCTGTGTGTCGGTCGGTTACGGTGATTTCTTAATCGTTCATTAATTCTATCTGATTGAATGGGGGTTAACATACTGTGACACGAGCGAAATATCCAAGTTCTTACATACCGAGGAGCATCTAGTAGCATCCTGTTCTACAAAGTCAGTGGCATTTTCCAACTGGGCGCGCAGTGGGGTCCCACAGTTTAGTGACGGCTGCAAAAGTTGGTCGAATTACTATACTAAACAGACTTTTATTGTGACTCCTTGGCATGCTGAGATACTTGCATTGAATAATATTGAACAATCAAACGTAAAGTAAAGTAAAGTTTCAAGGGATTCTCGTTTAGAAGTTGTTTTCGCGCTCTAAAGTGGTTTTGACATCCAATATTGCTATATATTTATACAGGTATCTTTTCCATAGCAGATGGTTGCATCATGAGACAAGTACGTTCTATACACATATACATATATACGTATGTATACATGTATGCATGTGCACATGGCTGACCTCCCAATACGGTTCTGACGGTTTTGGTAGTGGCAGCTCGCCGCAATATTTATCGCTCAATGTTCGTATATTTTTCATCGAACAAAACCCACAATTAAATTACATGAAATCCATTTATAACAATTACTCCGAATGGCAATCTATGCTGATGATGCCGGAACGTAGTCATATGGACGCGGCTCCGAGCAGCACAGCACCAACCAACCAGGCGGGTTCACCTAAGCGCAGCGCTCATTTCATGCTCGTACTACTCGAATAAAAATGCGACGCGTCATGTGAGCAATTTGGACGTTGAGCCCGTTGAATCGTCGAGCTAAGAGCAGCAGAAGTATGAAAGGCACTGGCAGAATGAATGGTGCCACAACCAGTTCACCGGCTTGCTTTGTGCTGCTGCTGCAATTATTTATTCCTGCATGTTGCCCGCGCCTTGCGTGAACGGAACGAGCAAACGGCGCAACCAACTAGCGTCACTGGCGCTTAGCCATGTCCGGCATGGCAGCGAACACCATATGCACGAGGTATGCTCTCTAAATGCTTATGCGCACGACACATATCCGTTGCAAGCGCTGTGCTTGCACTGTGTGACTATGTGTGTATGCGCGTGTGTGTGTGTGTGTGTGCCACACACTTACATGCTGCATATAGTACAATGCACACACATGCTCGCACAGCACATTCACATACCAGGTAATGTCGAGCGACATGCATTGCTCGCTCGCCGTGGTTATGGCTGTGGCTGTGGCTTTGGCTTTTGCTTTTGCTTCGCCTTTGGTATTCGTGCCGCTGCTGGCTTCGCTCGCTCAGATTGCAGCTCTATTATTAGATGCCATTTTGTTTTATAGTCTATAATTGATCCTTTGAGCTAAACATGCATGCATTTCTTTATCTTAGAAATAGCATGAGATTAAATGAAAAGTAATGGTGATATACATAGCCAAGTAAACGATTCGCTGCATAATAAATACCGCTAGCAAAATCTCTGCATAATGTTTCCTAACAATGCAATTGCCGTACTATGATAAAAGCCTGCATACTCACATTTACTGCTGGCAAAAAAAAAAAATACGATACGTTCCCTAATTGCATATACATCATCTTAATACATGTATATACTACGTAGGGACTATGCAGCTGCGTATCATTTGGCTTCGCTTGCGATTCGTATGCATAAAATATGAGCTTATGAAGAGAAGCATCAATATTTCTCGCGCCAAGCAATCGCAACAAGATCAGCATCTAACTGAAGTAGCACAACTTGACGACTGAGCATTTCACATATCTATGTACACATGTGTATTTTATGTTGACAAGATAATTGGTGGACAATAGGTACATAAGCTTCTGGAATCCAAGCGGACATTATATTATTATATTATATTAGGACATTATATTATGCTTGTACCTTTTTCTTACATAATATTGAACATTTTTCATCACTTTGTATTATATTAATATCTAGCATACAAGCCATACAATTGTTCTGTTACCTTTTACCACAACGAGACAAACATTTTTTTTTGACAAAAAAAAAAAAAAAAAGTCCCATGATTATGTTTAATGGCTTTAAATTTGGATTTACCTTTGCCGAATGGTTGTTATTATTTCAAATTTATTCTACACTTAAATTTATAAAGTCAGTGAAAGACTTTCGTATCTACTTGGCAATAAGTACGCCGCTTTTTAAAAACTAACATCAAAGAAAGTCTGCATAAGCACATGCTTAATTTTCTTCACTTTCCGCAGTTAGTTACGAATTAGAAGAATCCAAATACTAAGACGCATAATTCTGCTTACACATGAAGCAAACACATACATAGCCGACATTTTTGGCTTTTTCTATCAACTCTTTTCAATGCAAAGGTTTACGTAAATACGCAACGCATCTATATCTAAAATATTAAAAGTTCATTTTATATATTTACGGAGATATCGGCCTTTGAAATCCATTATGCCTACATGTACTTGTGTATTACAAAATTTTAAAATCGTTCTGCAAAATGATAGGGCACGGCTCGATATGAGTGTGATTGGCTGCTAGACCGAAAGTTATAAATTTTTGCTGGATAGAGAGCGCCTAGGCCATTTACGTTCAAATGGGCATATAGTCATATATAAAAATAATATATATAAAATATAATAAATACAAAAATATATATAATAAAATAGGTAATTTAAAATAGTAAAACAATATACTTATGTATGTGCATGCAATATACATATGCACATACAA
>JBANCW010000055.1:28778-39070 GCA_037040085.1 Colocasiomyia kotana | reverse complement strand
TTTTTTTTTTAACTGTATTTTAAGTTTTATGTGTAACTTGACTTGGAAGTGGGCTGCTTGGACATATGGAAAAATAGAGGAGCAATTCAGTTATAGACTATGTTGTTGTTTTTTCTTTTTTTTTTTTTTGTATAGATAAAGTATACGTAAGTACATATTTTTGTATGATAGTTATATTTATAAAATATAAATGTTGTAACTAGATTTAGTATTGTACTCACCAGATGATTGAGCATAAATCGCTAAAAATATCGAGAGGAATGAAAGAGCGCTAGCCAAGAATTTTGCCTCCATCTTTGGTATTGATCCGTGTTGTTGTTATGTTTATAATTATAGTAATTATTATTACAGCAGCTGTAGTGGTAATTTGGATGTAGCAGCACTTGTTGGTGTGGGAATTGCAATTAATATGCAGTTCTTCTTCTTGTTGTTGTTATTGTTGGTGTGTATTTTGGTTGCATATAGTATATATTTCTTTTAATTCAAATATATAATATATATATTTATTTGTTGTTGTTGGTGTTGATAATTTATAAATTGATTTAAATATATTTAGAATTTATTTCCTTTATGATTGATTAATTTGTTGTTGTTGTTGTTGTTTTTTGTTTTGTACTTTACGCTTAATTAACTATATCATTATTATTTATTAATATTTTATATGTATGTATACTTTATTTATTTACTTGTAGGCTTAGTAATTAAATTGATATTTGTTGATGGTTTCTGGTTGTGTTTTGTTTCCTTTTATTTGTTTTTAACTATTTTTTTTATTTTTTTTCTAATGAATTTTCTTTTTTAAACCAGCTCCAGCTTTTGTTCTTATTTTTTGTAGCTATTTTTGCAGATGAAAAAAAATAAATAAAATTAAATATATGAAAAAAATATTACATATATTGAAAAAAATGATTTTTTGGTTCGTTACGCTTTTGAGCTTTTTTTTTTTTTGCTTTTTTGTTCTTCACTGTGTTCGGTTTTAATTTTATGCTTTTGCAAAAATTTAAAAATAACATTCAAAACAAGCAATGAAAGCTAGAAACAAACAAAGAAAAGCAAAGCAGCAAAAACAGCCGTTGCCGTTGCCGCCGCAAAGAAAGTGTAAGTGCGAGCGAGCGAACGAGAGGGAGATAGATATAGACATCAGAGAAGGTGACAGGCGGTGGGTGGCTGTATGGCTGTATGGCTGCTTGGCAGACAGGCGCAAAAAGGTAGGGCAAGCGCGTAGTAAAATATATAAAACGCAAGCAAACTCAAGGATACAAATACGAGTAGAATACGCAAAGCAAGAGCGTAAATAAAATCAAGCAAGCAAAGCAAAATAAAAAGAAACATGAAATGAATTTGAAAAAGACGTTGGTTGGCAGCAGCGGCAGCGGCAGCATTAACATTTAACATTCAACTAAATATAAATTTACAATTTTGCTCTTTATTTTATTTATTTATTTTTTTGTCTTTTTGACTGGTTTTGCCGTTGCCGTTATAAGATTAGTCGACGTCGACGTCGTTGCTGTCAATCGCCATTGCGCTGTGCTGTGCACGTGCTACCAATGCTGCGCTTTGGCTTGGCTTTGCGGCGCTGCGCTGGGCTGCTCTACCTGGATAGGGCAGGGAAGCGGTAATGATTACGTTGCCTAACCTGGCGTTGTCGCGTTGCGTTGCAGTCGTCGCAGCAACAATTTCTTTTGCTTTTGCCTGCTAATTTGACTTGTGCCGTATGTACTGTCGTATGGTACTATGTATGTATGTGTTTGTCGCAACACCGCACACAGCATACTTGTACTACTACATACACATAATATAAATGAGTTTCTCTTTGCTTTTATTTAATTCTTTTTTTATTAGTTGATTTTGGACTTTATTTATTTGCACGCGCACACTCAAAACGTTACCACACCACAGTCACAGCAGAGACACACCAAACGCACACAATTGCAAATTTTGGCCCAGTCCAAGAATTTTGGCTCGACAACCAAAAAAGAAATACGACTAGCGGTTGCCGTTTGTCGTCGTTGTCGTCGCTATTGCCACCGCGCTCGTTGAAATATAAAATAGTGTGTTTTTGTTGTATTTCTTATTGTTTTTTGTATTTTATTTCTTTGTTTTTTTTTTTTTAAGTGCGTGTGTTAAAAGCTCAAAACGCACTAAAAGCCGACAAAAATTATTATTATGCTTGCACGCGCTCCCGCCGCTCGCTCACTACAACAGTGACCGCAACAATTTAGCGACTAATAAAAACGAGGCAAGCAGCGAAAATATAGACACATCGGACACATTCACCTCCGTAGCCGTAGTAGTGGTTGTACTTAGTTGTAGCTGTAGTTATTCTACTAGTTGGCAATACTTGGTATATTTATTGGAGCAGGAGGTAGAGCGGAGATACGTGGATACAATACGTACGGTACGGACGACTGCTTGCTGTTGCTGTTATTTTTGTGTAGTAGTAGTAGTGTACTAACTAAAACTAACAACAAAAAATGGCCAATATCGAAACGATGAACGGTGAACGGACACAACCGGAACGGAACGCAAACCTAACGTAACGCAACGAATTCAGCGAGCAGACTGAACAGCGCACATGACAGCGAGTGAGCAAGTAGCACTGTATTATGCCAGTGTATAGGCAGGCAAGCAGCAACAGCAACAGCAGCAGCAGCAGCGCCGGCTGCCTAGGTCGTTGCTGCTGCTCGTTTCACTGCCGACGTCGTCTATGGCTGCCGTCATCACCATCTTCGTGGCTGACTGACTGACTGATAAAAGTCGCGCGGATTTCATTATTAGCTCATTGTTTTTGCTGCTGACTGTGCGGTATTGCTTAAGTTCAACATTCAACAACAAAGCTGCACTGCAGCAGCAGCGTACGAGACGACGACGACGACAACAACAACGGCGGCAGCGGCAGCGGCGGGTAACAATGTTATCACGGCCATGAGGATAATGACGACGCGCGTTTGTTTACCCCGCCGCGACGTGCATGCCTGGCATGAAGCAATGTTTTCCGTAACGCGTCAAAAAATACATACTACAAGTACGCGCGATATGTGCATACATACATAGTGTGTACATACAATCTATGTATTATCGCATTAAGATAAAGCTCAATGCAGTATTTTATACAAATAATACATACTAGATGTATGCGGACGCGTTCTGGGACGACAACGCCAACAGCGACAGCAGCGGTTGCGGCAAAATTCTGCGCTGCTAAGGGGAGCATGACAGCGGCGACGACGGCGGCGATAGCGGACCAGAACGTACCGGGTAAGTCATTGCGTTCGGGTATCGGTTTAAAGCGGTTATAGGCAGATCTGTATGAAATTCTTTTTGTTTTTTGCAGGGACCTGTGCTGATTTAGTTGTTGTTGCATGAACAAAAGGCGCGTTTATAAATAATTTACACAAAATTAGGCAATGCACTCATATACATACATACGTACACATATGTAAATACATGCATGCATACCATACAGTATGTACTCGTTCGTTTAAATATAGCTGTACTTGCTGTAAGACGAAAACATTGCGGCACAAATCAGCTGTTCAGCGATTTGTATATGTATGTAAATTGTCGAAATATCTATTATCGATTACTATTGAGCAAGGTTATCGATTTTATTTACAACTGCTGCTTGCTGTTGTTTATACTACGTTACATGGAGGTCAATCGAACACGCATAATGTGCGTGCGTATGTGTGTGTGTGTATGTATGCTGGTGTGTGAATATATTTGATAAAGTTTTCGTTTTATTGGCAAAGTTTGAGCATAACCACTTAGTGACAAATTGCTTTAGCTTTAGCGCAGCATAACGTCATCAGCAGCCATGACTCAGTTTATTTGCTGTAATACACACGATGTACACACACACACACACACACACACATCCATATGTACTGCAGTCATAAGCATATCTACATGCACATATGTACATATTTAGATAGCCAAAGCTTAGCGTTGAGAACAACAATGACGTACAACAATAAAACGAAGGCGGCAAAACAAGTTAAAATTGATGCTGTGTTGGCGAATTCGACTGACACTGACGCATCGCCCTTAAAATACAGCTCTCATATTTGTTAGAACAAAAATTATATTACTCTTGAATAAGTGTATATATTTATGTACATAAATATATACATAAATATATTGGTTGATTGACTGGATGGTCACGCTAATTTAATTGCTTTAATTAAAAGCTTAGACAAAAAAAAATATATGTACATAGATAGATGACCGACTGCCCACAAATAATAATAACGATGAAATTCACGCATTCGAACAGCAAAGCGCAACGCGGCACAGCGCGGCCTACACAAACAACAAATGATGTGGACAGAATGGCGTTGGCTCCGGCGGCGGCTTTGACTTTGGCTCTGGCCAATAAAGTTTATACAAATGACTTTATAGTGTTCGTATAAACTATGTATGTATGTATTGTAGTGTGAGTATGCCTGTGTGCATGTGCGTTTGCTGTGTAAGCTTGTGTGTATAGTAGTATAGAGTCGCATAGTGGCAGTAGTCAGGCCGGCGGGCAGGATGACGTGATTGTCTCTGCGCCCGCATATGATTAAAACGGAAAACAAGATAAAACTCGTTGGAGCAAAGGAGCATTGGATATCTATGTTTCAGTGTGTTGTGTTGCTGCTATTTTGTTGTTGTTCGCTACTGTAGCTGTTGTTGATGATGATGAACAAGAAGAAGCAGCTGGAGAATCAGGCACAAGCAGCAAATATACGCACGACACTCCTTTACCGCTGCCTACAACACACACAAGCAAGCACGCGACACATATATGCGAGGTCACTAACACACACAGCGCGCACACAAATGTAGAGAAACATACGCACGCACATCACATAGACACACACACATGCACAAACACACCAGGCTTCCCGTTATCGGTGTAGCAAATAAGTACTAGCATAGCAATTATTAAAGTTTATTTTCACTGCGGCCACGAGCCAGTCAACCAGCCAATATTCATTTGTATTACGTTCTGCAACCAAGCAGAAGTCAATATACTCGACAACAACAGCAACAACGAGTACACGAAGTACACTGCACATGGACATTGGTTGAACAGCAGTGGACAGTGCAATTTTAAGTCACGAGATCGGCATGGATGAAAACGAAATATGTATATAGTATGTACATATGTATTTTACTAGGTGATTATGTACATCATATGTTTTATATTTATGCATGTGCATATGTATAGGAAATAGCTAGCAATGAGTATTTGTGCAAAAACAGTAACGCGATTTTTGGTGCTGCTGCTGCTTGGTTGGCTGCTCCTATTTTTTTTCTTTTTTTTTTTTTTTTTAGCAGCGATGACGACAGCGTGCGCGGTGCCTTCGCCTTGTGCTATTCAATAACATTTACACTTTGCACTATTTATGTAATAGTTTTTCAATCTCTACACAGTTTTATGTTGCAAAATATTGCCACTGCATGACACTTTGTACAGCATAATGTACAAACTTATGTATTTCACTTTTTCCGATGATTTCTTTTCCTTTTCTTTTTTGTTTTACTACCAGAACTACCAGCTACACACACACACACACACACACATGCAAATACAACACATGTACACGCAGCACGCACAAAACACACGCACACAGGGCCACAAGCGCGATAGCGACACACTCAATGACGAAATTCCTCGCATAATGTTGACAACTCTAGGTTCTAGCTCAAGCTTCACTGAGTGCCTATATGTTAGTGACTGTGTGCGTGCGTGTGTTGTGTGCTGGTGCTTTTCGTCATAATTTTTGCGTTGAGCAACCAAGCACCTTAAATTATTTTTTGATTTTACACGTGCTGACTTTGCAGCAGTATACAGATTTTCATAATTGTTGCCTAGGCACTCGATTTAACTGCATTATTTTGCACACTGTTGGAATTTACCTAGCACACAAAACACAAAATTTCGATTTTTTCCTCGCTGATATTTTTACGCGAATGACCTTACATCACACGCATACAATACACACACATACAACTGTAGTACGGTAGCCTGGCTGTCAATTTTTCAGCGGTATCTGCATAACAAAAGCTGGCTGCCATAATGCAACCATGCGCCCGTCGACATTCACATATGCTTTTTGATATTTCAGTTGGTTGCATTGAATATAAAATGCTTCTTTGCTATAGAAACTCTATTGAACATAATCAATTGTTTTGATATCAAACATAAAAATCATACAAAACATATTTTTGTGCTAGTTGCATAGAAAAATAAATGCTTATAAGAATTCTTTTGCCGCGCCATTTTTCGTTGTCCAACACTAAATTCCAATTACACATCGATAAAACGAAGCTATATAGTAGCATCGATATATTGTACCGTCACCCACATCAGTCATCAGTATTTGCGGGTGTGGATCTCCTCGAGTTTTGGAGGTTCTGTGTTTAATTTTGTTTAAATTTATTTTAAAAATTCATTTTTATTTGGTTTTATTGCTGAAAATAATGTGCTCAAACTGCCGCATAGTGTAAAGAAAAAAAATTGTGTATAACTGGTGAGTGGAAAATGTGGTTTTATTGCCTAAGCGACTATGTATGCGACCCGCCCAAAATTTGTTTGGCCAAATACCTGCGCTGCTGCTACTGATGCTTGCGTTGTTATTATATTGCTGTGCTGTTGTTGTTGCTGACACATGGGCGTTGACCGAAAATCTAAACTAGCTCAGGCATTTATTAACATTACATTTTAGTTAATTTTTGAAAACATAACAATGAACATGAATTTTCAGTATCACAATTATAGTACGATTTCTGTGGAATCGTTGCTATAGAAGCCTTGCGCAAAACATAGCAGCCACCTGCTGCCCAATTAACATGGAACGTGGTGTCAGTAATTTTACGACAATGCTTCATATTGCATTAATTTTGCAGCTCAAATTTCAATGTTACCAATTTAGTCCTGCTGTTCCTGTATGCATTTCAATTGCTCTTTTGCCCTTACAATGGGTTTAACGTTAATTAATGCCACTTTAGGTGTGTGTGTGTATGTGTGTCATATGTATGTCTGTATGTAAGCGTGTTATGGCACAAGCAGCAACGGTTGGTCAGTTCAGACAGTGCTCAAAGGGTGGATTGCAGCGTTACAGCGCTGTCAGCGTCGCCGTTGAGCTGCTGCATTTATTAGTGTTTGGTTTTTTCGTTTAGTTCTTCTGTTGGCGTGCGTTTGTTTTTCACTTGCTCGCTTGCGCTGCTGCTTCACTGCACACAACACACACACACACAGAGACAAACTGACAGTGCCACTGTCTCAGGTACAAGCCGCTGTCTTCCGTGTTGCGTGTTGTATTCTATCATTTCTTTTTTCTCCCTCCCTGGTACGCTACCGGCAACTGCATTTCAATTGTGCTGTTCGCTCTTATTACTTGGCTTGAGGGTCAAGTACGCCATATGCCTGTCGCCTGCCCGCAGACTTGTGACTTATTGTCGAGACATTTCATTTTTTCTCATATTTTTATGGCTGCTTCAAAATGCTTTCTACTGCTGAATTGTGTCTGCATTTTACCCCTTTTTCTGTGTGAATTTTGTTTCACTAAGCTACGCCCCCTTATGTGCATATTTTGTAAGTTTGCAGCGTCAATTCAGAACAGCGGTAAAAATTAAAACCGTCATGAATTTGAATTAGTCACATTGCGTGGCTTATTTCAATATTAAAATGCCGTTCGAACGGAAATACACTTGTCAAGAGGCAGCTGCCATTTGCCTTAATCTTTGTGAAACATCAGAGGAACGTGCTCTATATATTAAAGAAAAACATCCATCATATTGTATAGCCGAAATTTCCGTACTGTCGCTCATGTGTTGCACATATCCTATATCAAAGACAAATTATGGGCACAACGACTTGAATGACATTTTACTTAAAATTTGACAACATTCTAATGGGCTGCTGCTGCCTTTGTTCACTATGTGCGTGTGCATGTGTGTGTATTATGTTGTATTTAACAGCCACAAGACGAGCGAGCGTTCATTGCTCCTGGCTGACCAGCTATAAATATCGGGCATGTCGCCCTCAATAGGTGCCCGTAGTTTATTGTTGTTGTTATTGCCTGCTCAGCACGCGGATACACGAAACTAAGCCAACCGAAAATGAACAACAGGCAACTAACAAATACATCGTATGTGTGACGTGATAAAGAGCAGCCGCAGCCGCTGCCGCTGCCATACTAACACTATTGCACCACAGATTCGAATTCATGGTATTTGTGTATTTTTAGACAGATTATCAAATAGTCGTAAAGCTGCCCCAAAGGCCAGCGCATACTAATTGATTTTCACATTTATTCCATCATTGACTCTACAGCTAGCTGCATCGCTTCTTCGACAGCGTAACCCATCCACACAATGATGCATCAACGTTTGTGGCATTTGCTGCAAGCGTTGCTGCTGCTGCTTGGCGCTGGCCTGCAACTGTCGGCGGCACAGAGCGATACCTACTATAATCCCAATCAACCGCAACCACAGCCGTACACAACACCGCAATATGGACTGAATCCATCTAACGACCATCCGCTGAACAACAACGATCCGCGCTATAATGAGCCACAATTTGGTGCTTTGCCCAGCAATCCGACTAATGAGCGCCCACTGTATCGCACGGAGGGCAGCGGTGGCCTCAACAGTGGCGGCTACAACGATTTGAACACGCAAGACGACTACAATCGGCGGCAGCTGGGCGGCGGTAGCTTCTCTGACAATGAGCCCAGTCTGACGCGCGGCAAATCATCGTACAATGTAAAAGCCACTTTTCTAGAGTCGCTGCACTCCAGGGAGCCCACCTATTTCATAGTCGCCTCGCGCATGGTGCGCCCTGGCCTAATATACCAGGTCTCCGTATCCATACTGCAGGCTCAGTATCCAATCACAGTGCATGCCAGCATATCGTGCGATGGCGTGCAGATCAGCGGCGATTCAAAGGATGTCAAGGAGGGCGTGCCAGAGACTTTGCTGATGCGCATACCCCCGACTAGTGTAGCCGGCGATTACAAGCTGCGCGTCGAGGGCTTCTATCAGAATGTCTTTGGCGGCGTTGCATTCCTCAACCAGACGCGCCTCGACTTTTCACAGCGCTCCATGACCATATTTGTGCAAACGGACAAGCCGCTCTACATGCAGGGCGAAACAGTGCGTTTCCGCACCATACCCATCACAACGGAACTAAAGGGCTTCGACAATGCCGTGGACGTCTATATGCTGGATCCCAACAAGCACGTACTGAAGCGTTGGCTGTCGCGGTAAGTCTCCATATTAGAGTCGCATAACAATTGCTTGATGCCCGCCTCTGAAACTTGCAGTCAATCGAACCTGGGCTCCGTCTCGCTGGAGTACAAGCTGTCCGATCAGCCGGCGTTTGGTGAATGGACCATACGCGTCATCGCGCAGGGCCAGCAGGAGGAGAGTCACTTTAGCGTTGAGGAATACTATCAGACACGTTTCGAGGTCAATGTGACAATGCCCGCCTATTTCTTTACCACCGATCCGTACATTTACGGCCGCGTCATGGCCAATTTCACCAGCGGCCTGCCTGTGCGCGGCAATCTAACGCTCAAGGCCACCATACGTCCCATTGGCTACTATAGCAATCAGATTTTGAATGAGAAATTCCGTCTGGGCCGCTCACCGCTGGAACAGTCAAATATCTACAATGAACGCTGGCGCTACAATCAAAATCAGAATCCCAATCAGCAGTTCAATGTGCCACACCTGCCTGGCGAGGATCCGCGCGTCGACCTGCAGCAGGATCAGTACTATCGAAATCAGTATGTGGTTGAGCATCACTATCAATTCGACGAGGAGTGGCCCTTCTGGGTGCGCAAGCCTGAGCTGCAACAGACGTACGATGTCTGGTCGAATGCCTATCGCAAAACGTTGCCCTTCCTGCGTTACTTCAATGGCACCTTTGACTTCAAATGGTCGTTGCGTGAACTGGAATTGCTAGTGCCGAATTTGGCCAACATGGAAGTGCTTATAACGGCGACAGTGGGCGAAAAATTCTACGATGAGGTCCTGTCTGGTTACGCTGTGGCGCGCGTCTACAACTCCAGTCTGCATGTGTCGTTCCTCGGCGAGTCGCCGCAAGTATTCAAACCGGCCATGCCTTTTACCACATATTTGGTTGTCGAGTATCACGATGGCTCACCAATTCATCCGCAACTGCTGCGTCAAGGCATCATGGAGGTGAGCGGCTTTGTGGAGAGCAGGAGCGGTGGTCGTCGCGACTGGCCCAGACAGCGGCTGGAAATGTCACAGCAGAGCGACGGCGTCTGGGAGCT
>JBANCW010000055.1:0-18276 GCA_037040085.1 Colocasiomyia kotana | reverse complement strand
TGAAATTGTTACCCAACGAGGATAAACAGCTGATAAGCAATGAATGGCCCAAGTGTCTGCAGGTGAGCGACGCTGCTTTCGATGGCAAACAGCATCCGGTGGAGCCATACACGCTAACCGTCATTGATGCACACATTACGGAGTTGACGCAAGCCTCCAGCTACTCCACGTTGCACGCCCAGAAGCATTGCCTCAAGACCATACTTCATCTCATTGAGCTACTATTGCCCTATTGTGCCGACAGCGATATCAAAGTGGAAGTGGAAGCAAAGCTGAAGCCACTCCTGATTGCCTCCATGCTGGACATACGCACGGACTATCTGCAGACGTACAGCGAGCAATGTTTGCGCGAAATACTAAGCGCCATGACCCTGGAGGCACAAAAGATGCTGCTCTATGAGCACATGATAAGCTACTGCTACAAGATGCTGATCGACTTTGCCCAGGAATTGCGCGTACCACAACAGCCCGAGCATCGTGCCGTTTTCAACGAATCCATGCTGTTTGCCGTGCTGAAGACATTGACCAAAATGGTAGATAAACCCACTGCCGTGGAGGCTATGCGTAACTTCTTTATGCATCAACGCGGTGGCAGCTTAACAGAGCTGTTGCTCTCCTTCACTGGCACCAGCTTGCCCATGAGCTATGCGCGTAAGATGCTGCAGTTTGTCGATCGTCTATTTCAGCAGGCCGCTTCGCCTGACTCGGAATTCCAGCATGAGGAGGTGGTGCAATGCTTCTCCGAACTGAGCAGCGTTGATGTCACACGTCTGAAGCTCTGGCTGACGCACATCATCTACGGCCCCAATGGCTGTGTGGCGGCGGCTGTAATTAATACAACGGCAACCAATTCGGATGCTGTAGACACTTGCAAGGTGCTGACCAGCATCATACAGCCATCGAGCACATCGTCGAGCAATGCACAGACGCCCACCAACATGGCCACCGTTTCAGCGATGCCCAGCATATCAGATCAGCTGGATGCCATGGATATTGACTATGATGGCGCCAGCGCTCCACCGAATGCAAGCAACATACTGTGGCAAGCGACCACCGGCAGCGCGCCCAATCAATCCGAGGACTCATCACAGGCCTGTGAGATTCACTGCTCTGAGCGCAATGGCGCGCTTTTGTTGAGCTTCGTCAGAGCGCTGGTGCGCGACAGCAAGTCATCCAGCAATTTGATAGCGCCACTGCTCTTCCAGGCATTACTACAGCTCGGCCAGATGCTGATTGCTCCAGCACAAGATGGGTGCGATTTCGCCGATGTGCTGCAGATTATGATCACACTAGCGGACGCGTCACCAGCACGTGGTCATGTGGCATTGTTCAATACAACGCTGCTGTGGCTGGAAATTGCCAAGCTGCAACTGGCGGACAAACAGAATCTAAAGAATGCCGAAAATGTGAGTGCTCTGCTGAAATATCTGAGCGAACTCTTGCAGAGCATTGGCTTCCGAGGCAGCAAACAGCATATGCCGCCATGGGATGATGAGCTGCAAACGGACATTGATGAGCTCTACGACGAGCTGGGCGCCGAGGAAGATGACTCCTTTGTCGATGATTCCGATGAGGATACGCTGAACAACAAGCTGTGCACGTTCTCGCAGACCCAAAAGGAATTCATGAACCAGCATTGGTACCATTGCCACACCTGCAACATGATCAACACTGTGGGCGTGTGCTCGGTGTGCGCGCGCGTCTGCCACAAGGGCCACGACGTGAGCTATGCCAAGTATGGTAACTTCTTTTGTGACTGCGGCGCCAAGGAGGATGGCTCCTGCCAGGCCTTGAGTCGTCGCATCTCCACAAAGTCGTCCGAGGAACGCACTGGCACTGATTACAGCAGCGGCAACTATGTGTCAAACATGAGCCTGCTGGCCAGCAAGAAACGCACCTCAACCGTCGTGGCAGCCAGCTCGGCGAACGGCCAACAAGCACGCAAGGATTCTGTGACAAATGAACGCATTGCGCTGCTGGGCAAGCTGCTAGAGACACATCGTGAGGCATTGCAGCACACGGATCAGTGGCTGGTGGTGGTGCGTTGCATACTGGAGTACTTTGATGTGCTTATGCCCTCGATACGCGAGAATTGCACGCTCTACTCCATTGTGGGCTGTCACAGTCGTGCCACGGTGGCGCTAGAGCGTCTACACCAGCTGGAGCAGAGCTTCCAGAACACGGATCAACTAATGTTTGCCACGCTCGGCTCCCAGGAGGGTGCTTTCGAGAATGTGCGCATGAACTACTCGGGCGATCAGGGTCAGACTATCAAGCATCTGATCTCATCCGGCGTGGTGCATCGTGTCGCCTTTTGCTGTCTGTCCTCGCCACATGGCCGGCGCCAGCACCTGGCTGTGTCACACGAAAAGGGCAAGGTAACCATATTGCAGCTATCGGCTTTGCTCAAGCAGGCCGATGCCTCCAAGCGCAAACTCACGCTGACGCAGCTGTCATCGGCGCCCATACCCTGCACTGTGCTCTCGCTGACAGCGAATCCCTGCAACGAGGATTGCCTGGCCGTGTGCGGACTGAAGGAGTGCCATGTGCTCACCTTTTCGAACAGCGGCAACATCAATGAGCATATCGTGGTTACGCCGCAGCTGGAGAATGGTAACTACATCAACAAGGCCATCTGGCTGCCCGGCTCACAAACCATGTTGGCCCTGGTCACACCGGACTATATCAAAATCTATGATCTGTCCGAGGATGCCTACAGTCCCAAATACTATTACCTGATAGCTCTGGGCGTCATCCGTGATTGCACCTTCATGTACCAGGATGGCGATTTCTATATGCTGGCATTCGCCTCAACCGGCTACCTCTATTATCAAATACTGGACGATCAGAGTCTAGCTGTGCATGGAGACTTCTATGTGACCAACACTTTGGAGCTGACACATCAATACCTAAAGGATACCAATGGTCAGGTGGGCGGCGGTGGAGTCTCCATCTACTATTCGCATGCCCTGCAGTTACTTTTCTACAGCTACTCGATGGGACATAGCTTCATGTCACCGCTAACGGATGTCAAAAAAGGAGTCAAGGGTATTTACCATCTGGAAACGAATCCCACAACCAAATCAGCCTCGAAGGGACCGCTGCAATCTTTGGTGCAATGGACAGAAATCGCCGGCCATCCAGGTCTCATCTATGCCACAATGCAGACGTCCAATAATCCAGTAATCTTCATGCTGACACCCGAACGCATCTACATGCAGGAGATCAAGGCGCAGTCGGCCAAGTCGCGCATCATGGATGTTGTGGGCATACGTCATGCGGTCGCCGGCATGGACAAGACAACGCTGCTGCTGCTCTGCGAGGATGGCAGTCTGCGCATATTCTCGGCTCAGCCGGAGCAAACAAGTTTCTGGCTGTCGCCGCAGGTGCAGCCCTTCGGTAACCAATTGTATTCCTCCACTTTGATGGCGAAGAGCACACAGTCCAGCCAGAAGAAATCGAGCAAGCGCAAGATCAGCCACCAGCAAAAGATCTCGACCGCCAATGGCGCACCAGTGTTCCCCATCGATTTCTTCGAGCATTGCAACATGCTGGCGGACGTGGAGTTCGGTGGCAACGATTTGCTGCAGATTTACAACAAGCAGAAGCTCAAGACGCGTCTCTTTTCCACTGGCATGTTTGTGGCCTGCACACGACCCAATGGCTTTACGCTCGAGGTGTTCAACAATGATCCCAATGTCGTCATGGTTGGCATACGCGTGCTGCTGGGCACACAGGATGCACAACGGGCACCGCAGTCGGTGACGATACTCGGACGTACCATACAGACGCCAGTGCGGCGCGCACGCTGGTTCGACTTGCCATTGACGCGCGAGGAAATGCTGATATCGGACAAGCTGCTCAGGGTGGTGTTTGGCAAGTCGCAGGACCCCGAAAATGTCACCCTGCTGGACAGCATTGAGGTTTATGGCAAGTCTAAGGATTTGGTTGGATGGCCCGATGACAATGATGAGGTCACCACCACGAATGCGGCGACCACTACCGTTGCCGCCAATGGCACGGTGCTGCCCAACGCGGCAGTTGCCAATTTCGGTGAAGGATTCAATTCGATTACACAGCTCGATCGCATGGTCACCCATCTGTTGGAAGTGCTCGATTGCGCGCTGCATTTGCTGAGCGGCAACAACAACATAACCGCAACGGTGCGCCAGAAGGCCATCAAAACAGCCAGTGCACTGCTGCTGATGCCCACGCCCAATCCTGTGCAGACTCAGGCTCGCTTTGTGCTGGCCACACTCTATGGCAATCGCACCGCCTACCACAACTACAAGGACGGTGTGGTGCTCTCGTTTGTGCATAAGGAACTGCTGGCCATCAAGCCCAAGGTCGAGAAGCTGGAAACGCTCCATGAGGTGGATCCGGAGGCTTTCTATCGCCTGATACTGCTGGTGCGCGGCATTGCCAATGCCCGCCCTCAATCGCTGACGAAAATCTGTCTGGAGTCCAACTACGACATTGTGCCGCCGCTGATGAGTATTGTCACGGAGCTGTATAAGGTGACGCCGCACGTGGACGAGCCCACAAACATTGTGCGACGTGGCCTCTGCCAGACAGAGACCATTGTACACTGCCTGGTGGAGATCATGTTTGGCTTTGCCCTGGCAGACACCAGCCAAGTGAATCGTATGACCAAGTATTTTATTGAACTGCTGAAGCACGATGCCACCGTCATCAGTCACAGCGCCAAGGAGGCACTAATACTGCTGCTCAGTCCACGTGTCAAGCGTCGCAAGGTGGCCATTGTGACGCCGCCTGCATGTTCCACGCCCACACCATCGACGGCTGTCAGCGTGAGCAATCTGAACGCGTTATCAGGCGCGGCGGCAACAGCGGCCAACGAGATCATTGAGGAGGCCGCCGCTGCAGCGATCGATGTGGCCGCCGGCGGCAGTGGCAATGCAACGGCGCCAGCCGGCTCAATTGCCGCGGCTGCTGCTGCTCGGCTGCCGGAGTTTGTTGACAACTTGCTGCTCGACGCCGAGGGACAGCAACAGCTATTGAATCTGGAAGCCTTCATGGGTGGCGGCTTTCCACGTTTGCTCGGCCTGCCCGAGGACGCTGACGATGAAGCCATCATGGACATTGCCATTGCATTGAGCCTGCAACAGCATGGCGGCGATGCCAATGCCCTGCAATCGCTGCAGCAGGGTCTGGCCAATCTGCAGGGCATGCGCAATGTAGTTAATGCGCAAAACGCCGATGCCTTGGCTGTAAGTGTCTCGGCAGGCGGCTCCGATGATGATGAGGGCTCCAATGTGGCCACCGATGGCTCCACGCTGCGCACCTCGCCGGCCGAACCGGCTGGCAGTGGTGGCTCAGAGAGCGGTGGCAGCGGCGTTGAAAGCATTGGCGGCACTTCGGCGCGCAGCAGCAACTTTGGTGATCACCCAAATGCGTCGCCACCACGCCAAAGCTCTGGCGTCAGCGCCAGCGGCAAAAATGCCGAGCGCGTCCAGGACGATGAACAACCCAGCACTAGCGGCGCCGGTGTGCCGGCCCTCAGCGCCATGAGCAGTGGCGACAACGATGACATCGAGATCAATGAGGACGAGAAACTAACCAAGCTACACGATTTAAGGTAATCCTGGATTTACCGCTAAATTTTTTTTTTCGATTATTAGACCCAGACCCCGGTCGAGGATCTATTGCTTCAGTGCAAATGCATACAACAAGCAGAAGTAGAAGACCCACAAAGTATATATATGCTTCATCAGCAAGCATGAGCAATATCCGTCGGTCTGTCTATCCGCCCATCCATCTTTCTGTCTCCTCGTCCGTAAGAACACCTCAATCTCAGCGTCTATAAAGGCTAGAGCGAACAAATTTGTCAAGTAGGACATGCAAATGCCGAACTGTTCCAATTTGTTTTCGATTTTGGTAATCTGTCCTCCGCCTCCACAATTGACACACCCACTTTTTCAAAGGATACTTATAAATAATTTTAATTTAATTTCTCAGGAACTATAAGAGCTAGATTAATTTGGTATGCAGTCTAACAGTAACCAAGCTTAGAATGCAACTTTCAAAATTCGTTTTTCCAAAATTGACACGCCCACTATGTTCTTCATTAACAGAATTTCCGTGCTGGAGAGCATCAATCAGAACCTGAGCACCTTTGACCAGTGCACTGGCATACAGGCCATACCGCTTATCCAGGTGATACTCATGCTAACCACCGACTTGAATGGCAACAACGAACGTGACCAGAAGGTGCTCAACGAGCTGCTGACAGCACTCGTGGAGTACGTGGAGATTAGCAAACGTGGGGCAGCCGCACGGGTAAATTGCCGACTTTGTGGCGCATAGAATTGCCATTTAATGGTAGCTTTCTACTTGCAGATGGAAACCAGCTGCGCCAGCAATGAGGTGCGACTAGCACTGCTCTCGCTCTTTGGCGTTATGATGGGTAAAACCAAATCCAAGCAAACTGGCACCACGTCGCCGCCACATCAATTCAAGGACAACAGCTCATTTGTGGCCAGCACCACAGCCAATGTGCTGAGCAAGAACGGTGCCTTTGTGTATGCGCTGGAGGCGCTCAACACCTTGCTGGTGCACTGGAAGAACGTGCTGGGTGATCCATATTCGAGCACTGGCACTGGACAAGCAGCAGCATTGCCGGCTCCGGCGACTGTCAGTCAGGTGCAGCTACTGAAGCCTATCAAATACGGCCCCAAACCGGACATATCTATACTGATACCGCATAATTATTTGAAAAACTATCCGGACATTTTCGAAGCGTATGATGCACTGCTCACGGAGGTCATTGTGCGTCTGCCCTATCAGATTCTACGGCTATGCAATGCACATCCGGACACCTATGACAGCGGCTTCTGTGAGGCCATGACCTATACGCTCTGCGAGTACATGATGCTAAATCTGAATGCGCTACTGCGCCGGCAGGTGCGCAAGCTACTCATGTACATCTGTGGCAACAAGGAGAAGTTCCGCATGTATCGCGACGGACACTCGCTGGATGCGCATTTCCGCGTGGTGAAGCGCGTTTGCAGCATTGTCAGCAATAAGGTAAGTTGGCGGCGTCCTTAAGCACCCCCAGCACTAACTTTATTCTCTAATCCCTGTAGAACGGTGCTCCATACAATGCCAGCCCGCCGCTGCTGAGCTATGACTCGCTGGTGGAATTGACAGAGCATTTGCGCACTTGCCAGGAGATCAGTCAAATGCGCACCGGAAACTGGCAAAAGTTCTGTGTGGTGCATGAAGATGCGTTGGCCATGCTAATGGAGATTGCCTGCTATCAGTTGGACGATGGTGTCTCGCCCATCATTTTGCACCTTCTGCAAGCAGCCGTCTGCAATTTGCCCGGCAACAAGCAACAACAACAGCAGCAACAGCCGCCGGCACAGCCGCAAGCAACCAGCTCATCGAGCAGCAAGCTGCGCAGCGAGCGTGAGAAATCCGAAGACACCGATGCCTACTACTCGAAGTTCGATCCGGCCCAGTGCTCCACCTTTGTGCATCAGATATTCCGCTATGCCTCGGATGCATTGATCATTAAGTTTGTGCGCATCTTTCTGCTGGAGAATAACATTACGACGCTGCGCTGGCAGGCGCACTCCTTCATCCATGGCGTATTCGAGAATGCCAACGATCGCCAGCGAGAGAAGCTGCTGAACATCTTCTGGAACATGTGGCCGCTGGTGCCAGTCTATGGACGTCGCACCGCACAATTTGTCGATCTGCTGGGCTATCTGACGCTCAGCACACGCAGCATTACCGATCGATTGCCAGAGTTTGTGTCGCGAGCCGTCGAAGTTCTGCGCCAGCAAAATGATCTGCTCTGCAAGCATCCGAATGCTCCAATCTATACGACGCTGGAGCAAATATTGCAGGTCAACGGCTACTATCTGGAATCGGAGCCCTGCCTGGTGTGCAACAATCCGGAGGTGCCCATGGCCAACATCAAAGTGCCATCTGTCAAATCGGACTCCAAGTACACGACGACAACTATGATCTATAAGCTGGTGCAATGCCACACCATCTCCAAGCTAATTGTGCGCATTGCCGACCTCAAACGCACCAAAATGGTGCGCACCATCAACGTATTCTACAACAATCGCACTGTCCAGGCCGTCGTCGAGCTCAAGAATCGTCCGGCACTGTGGCACAAGGCTCGCAGCGTTTCGCTGCAGACCGGCCAGACAGAGATCAAGATCGACTTCCCATTGCCGATAACCGCCTGCAATCTGATGATTGAATTTGCCGACTTTTACGAGACCGTCACCGGATCCAGTGAGAATCTGCAGTGCCCACGCTGCAGCGCTGCCGTGCCCGCATATCCGGGCGTTTGCGGCAACTGCGGCGAGAACGTGTTCCAGTGTCACAAGTGCCGCGCCATCAACTACGATGAAAAGGATCCGTTCCTGTGCCACTCGTGCGGCTTCTGCAAGTACGCCAAATTCGACTTCAGCATGTATGCGCGTGTCTGCTGTGCTGTCGATCCCATTGAATCAGCCGAGGATCGCGCAAAGACGGTGCAAATAATTCACAGCTCATTGGAGCGCGCCGATCGCATCTACCGCCAGCTGTTGACCAACAAGCAGATGCTCGAGCTGCTCATACAAAAGGTGGCTGAGCATCGTACCACGGATCGCCTGGTCGAGGACAATATGGGAACGGTGCACAACACGTCGCAGGTAAACAAAATCATACAGCTGCTGGCCCAGAAGTACTGCGTGGAGTCGCGCACCTCGTTCGAGGAGCTCAGCAAGATTGTGCAGAAGGTCAAGGCTTGCCGTAGGTAAGTTGAGCATCATTGCCCCAAAAGAGTTTAACCAATCGTCTAATGTCGCGCCCGTGCTTGCAGCGAACTTGTGGCCTACGATCGCCAGCAGCAGGATCAGCCAAGCTGTGCCCAGTCGAACGAGTTGCGTGACGGCCATGCCACGAATCGTTGCTACGGCTGTGCCTTGGCCTCCACCGAACAATGCCTGACACTGCTGCGAGCCATGGCCTACAATTATGATTGTCGTGTTGGACTCTACAGCCAGGGACTAGTCAATGAGCTGGCCGAGCACAATTTACGTCGCGGCACACCGCAAATCCAGGAGGAAGTGCGCAATCTGCTGGTGGTTTTGACCAAAGACAATGCAGAGGCCTGCATGAATCTACTGCATCTCGTGACGACACGCGTCAAGAATGCTCTAATGGGCGCCATACCGTTGATCAGCTTAGAGGCTGCTGTGCATCAGGAGATGACGCTGCTGGAGGTGATGCTGGGTCAGGATGATGTATGCTGGGAATACAAGCTAAAGGTCGTATTTGAGTTGTTCATCAGCAATTGCCGGTAAGTCGTCCGTGACTGTTTTGGTTTGCATGATTCCCGTCTAATCGATTGTTGCATTACAGACTGCCACGTGGTCCGGTCACCTCGGTGCTGCATCCTTGCTTGCGCATCATGCAAAATTTGATTTCGCCGGCGCTGCCCGTCAGCAAAACCAATCAAAATCTAACACCCACAGACATGTGCTCCATGAAAATGCTGGAGGGCAACACACTGGACTATCGCGCCTGGCTCAATTCGGATCGCAATCATGAGTACAGCGCCTGGTCCAGTCGTATGCCACCGAACTTCAATCGACCTACGCCGGATGCGCCAGAACGCCAAAAGTCGCGCAAGCAGGAGAAGACAGCCAACGATGGACTAACTATGTCTAAGCGGCAACAGGCACGGCATGCCTACCTCATGGAGAAATACGGTCGTCGTTGGCAGGAGCGCGTGCTGGACAAGAATCGCGTGACTAAACCGCTCGTCTTTACGGCCAAGTGGATACAGCCGTTGCTCTTCAATCCGAACTCGCGCTTCGGTCGCCAGTTGGCTTGCTCCCTGCTGACCGCGCTGTGCCGCACCAATCAGCGGAAGCAACAGGCGCTCAATATGTTGACCAGCTTTCTCAAATATGTGGGCGACGCTGGCGAGGCAAGTGCCGAATATTTGACACTGTATCGCACCATGGCCACAGAGACGCCCTGGTTGCAGTATCTGGTTATGCGAGGCGTACTGACTACCATATCGCAGCTGCTGGCCGTCGAAATTGCCAAGATACATCGCATGGAGGAGAGCTCACTGTCATCGGATTTATCGCTGGGCTATGCGCTGCGCCAGTATGTGGAGCTGTTGTGGCTGTTCCTGGAGTGTCCCAACATACGACGCACATACAAGACACGCCTGCTGGGGCCAGTGCTGGAGAGTTACCTGGCGCTGCGCAGCCTGGTAGTGCAGCGCACGCGTCTAATTGACGATGCACAAGAGAAGCTGTTGGAAATGCTCGAGGAAATGACCAGTGGCACCGAGGAGGAGACTCGCGCCTTTATGGAAATACTTATAGATACGGTTGAGAAGACGCGCATGAATGACATCAAGACGCCGGTGTTTATATTCGAGCGTCTGTACTCCATCATACATCCGGAGGAGAATGATGAGAGCGAGTTTTGCATGACATTGGAGAAGGATCCGCAACAAGAGGACTTCTTGCAGGGACGCATGCTGGGTAATCCATATCCCTCGACGGAGGTGGGACTGGGTCCACTTATGCGTGATGTGAAAAACAAAATTTGCACTGACTGCGAGCTGATTGCCTTGCTGGAGGATGACAATGGCATGGAACTGCTGGTCAACAATAAGATCATCAGCCTGGATCTGCCAGTCAAGGATGTCTACAAGAAAGTCTGGCTGGCCGAGGGCGGTGATCGCGATGCCATGCGTATTGTCTATCGCATGCGTGGCCTGCTGGGCGATGCTACCGAGGAGTTTGTCGAGACGCTCAACAACAAGAGCCAGGAGGAAGTGGACACCGAACAGCTGTATCGCATGGCCAATGTACTGGCTGACTGCAATGGGCTGCGCGTCATGTTGGATCGCATTGGCAGTCTGCAGCGCATCTCGCGTAATCGTGAGCTAATACAGGTTCTACTGAAGCTCTTCCTGATCTGTGTGAAAGTGCGCAGATGCCAGGAGGTGCTCTGCCAGCCCGAAATCGGTGCAATCAATACGCTGCTGAAAGTGCTGCAGATGTGTCTGCAGTCCGAGAACGATTCCATACAATCGGCTGTTACCGAGCAGCTGCTCGAAATTATGGAAACCATATTGTCAAAGGCCGCCAGCGATACGCTGGACTCGTTTCTCCAATTCTCGCTAACATTTGGCGGACCAGAATACGTGACAGCCCTGATATCCTGCACCGACTGCGCCAATGTGCGCAACAATCCATCCGTGCTGCGTCACCTGATACGCGTGCTGGCTGCGCTCGTCTATGGCAACGAAGTGAAAATGGCGTTGCTCTGTGAGCATTTCAAGGTAAGTCTACATGTTCAGTACAAGGATAATGTCCTAATCTCGATTCTCCACAGGACGCCTTGGACTTTAATCACTTTGACAATGAACGCACGTTGGAGGAGGAGTTCAAAATGGAATTGTTCTGCGTGCTGACCAACCAAATCGAGCACAACTGCATTGGCGGCACACTGAAGGACTACATCGTCAGTTTGGGTATTGTGGAGGCCGCTTTGGCCTACATTACGGAGCATGCGCCGTGCGTGAAACCAACGCTGCTGCGCACAGATTCCGATGAATTGAAGGAGTTTATTTCGCGCCCTAGTCTCAAATATATACTACGCTTTTTGACTGGCCTAGCCAATCATCATGAGGCCACCCAGGTGGCCATCAGCAAGGATATCATACCGATTATACACCGTCTGGAGCAGGTGTCCAGCGACGAGCATGTGGGCAGCTTGGCGGAGAACCTGCTGGAGGCACTCTCCACCGATACAGCGACCGCTACACGCGTACAAGAGGTGCGCGACTTCACGCGTGCCGAGAAGAAACGCCTGGCCATGGCCACACGTGAGAAGCAACTAGATGCGCTGGGCATGCGCACCAACGAGAAGGGTCAGGTGACGGCCAAGGGTTCCATACTGCAGAAGATTGAAAAGCTGCGCGACGAAACGGGTCTGACCTGTTTCATTTGCCGCGAGGGATATGCTTGCCAGCCGGACAAGGTGCTCGGCATCTATACGTTCACCAAGCGCTGCAATGTCGAAGAGTTCGAGCCGAAGTCTCGCAAAACCATTGGCTACACCACCGTCACCCATTTCAATGTGGTGCATGTGGATTGCCATACCTCAGCCATACGCTTGACGCGCGGACGCGACGAGTGGGAGCGCGCCAGCCTGCAGAATGCCAACACCCGCTGCAATGGGCTGCTGCCATTGTGGGGACCCAACGTCACCGAGGCGGCCTTCTCGGGCTGCATGACACGGCACAGCAGCTACATGCAGGAGAGCACCCAACGCTGTGATATATCGTACACAAGCAGCACACACGATCTCAAATTGCTGCTGATGCGCTTCGCCTGGGAGCGTAGCTTTCACGACGATGCTGGCGGTGGTGGCCCCCAATCGAACATGCACTTTGTGCCCTACCTGCTCTTCTATGCGGTCTACTTGCTGCTGTCATCGCGCTCCGCGGCACGCGACAGCAAAACGCTGCTCAGCTATCTGACGGCGGCGCCCAGCGAGAAGTGGCTCGAATGTGCCTACGAGGTGGATGGTCCCTTGTATATGCTGACCATCTCGTTGTCGTTGCACAGCCGCGATCTGTGGAACAAGCACAAGCTGGCCCATCTGAAGCGTATGCTGGCCGTGGCGCAAGCCCGTCACACATCACCATCGGTGTTGTGCAAGGCGCTGCTGGCGCCAACCGATCGCCAAACCAAGGACTACTGCGTATACAAACCGTTCCTCATGATGTGGGCGCTGGTCGATCTAATCTACAATACGCTATTCAAGGCCGTAACCACGCCCAAGGAGGAAGACTGGTCCATATCGCTGTTCGACTTTATACGGCGTAACGATGAGGCGATGCTCAAGTCCACCGACAACATATTGCAAACACTGACCGATGAGTTTTTGCCCTGCACTTCCTTTCCCGAGTTCTGCGATGTGGCGGGTAAGTGTGTCAACGTCCAGATTAATGAATATTTATTAATGCTTAATCCTTTGGCAGGACTGCTTGGTTTGATTGAACAGCCGGATAGCTTCATCTATGAAATACTGGCAGCGCTGCCCAACACAGTGAGCGCCAGCTAAATGTGAACACAAGCCAACAATGCTTTAAATTAGACGAAAATCAGTTCGTAATGCAAATGAAAATTCTATTAGCCACAACTACACGCGATATATATATATTATTATATACTGTATTTATCACTTAATGCTATTTAATCAATAAAATTATTCGTTTGGCACAATTAAAACACACCGGACGGCTATTTATATTTGTCGCTTATATATTTATTGTAAAAACCCAAAAATACTTAGAAAACAATTTGTGTGTGTGTGTGTATAAAAATGTACAAACAGTTCCTAAAGACGAAACAAAATTTAGCTAATAATTTGTAAAACCAATTAAACTAAATACTAATTACATTTATGTAGTTAAAATTATAATATCCACAATTTAAAGCCGTAGGTAGTGAAAATTTCATACAACCTCTTGATAGTACATTTTGTTTCAAATAGAGAGAGCGAGAGAGAGAGAGCGGAGTTTAGCAGTAGCTCTGAGATGTTCGCTCTGCGTATTCGAGACGAGTTTGACTGTGTGTGATGATTTGTGTTTAAAACGTAACAAGTGTAGCAAGTTTTATATGTATGTTTTAGTAGTTTTGTTGCGCTGCATAATTGCATTAAGTAGTACTGTTTGTTTTGTCTTTAAAAAGAATACAAAGTTTTGTAGCAGTAGTAGTAGGTACATAGGTGCCAAAAGAGTTTACAATAGTAAGTAAAATAGTCTAATTAAAATTGAGCAATTACTAACCACCAACAAAAGTGATAATATAAATACATTTAAATACCTAATACAATATATAAATACATAATACAAAATGGCAGGCTCCAGCTCTGCATGTTATTCTCACATTCGTCAGATCAAGCAATAGCAACATGGCATGCCAACGATATGCAGCTATGCACGTAACGATGAGCAAAAGTGTAAGAGTGCATAGGCAAGCGTTACACGGCTACTGCTGCATTACGTATTTGCATGTAACGGTAAACAAAATTAAACGCGAACGCGGCGGTTACGTTTTGTTTGACGTAACATTGCATATAACGGTAAGACTAAATAAGTGCGTACGCGACTAGTATTGCATTACGTTTTGCTCGAGATGACATTACAAGTAACGGTAAGCCACGCACATTACTGCCTTTGTAGTGTGTTATATACACATACATGCATATGCATTTGTTGCTATAGGTCAGTCTAGCGCAAGTGTTAGTGCATTCAGTTCACGAGCTCTGCCAGTATTGTTTCGTTAACAAATATAAATCGCATAACAAAAATATGCATAATACAAAATAAAAATATAAAACCATATACAATAAACATATTGCAAGCGCAGTACTTAAAATATGAAAAAAAAAAATTTTTAATAAAAAAACTACAACTAAATTCCACCATTTAAATACATACATGCGCATGTATAAATATTAGCCTAGTTCTATGACACATTCAATATAGTATGATAATAGTATTGTATATATAATACGTATTTTGTAGTTATGTAAACATAAGTATACTATGTATGTATTAATATGCATGTTTTTCGTTTTTTTTTTTTTTTTTTTTTTTTTATAATGGCGGCTGTGCGTAATTTGTTTTTGTGTTTTTGTTTGTTCGAATTTCACATAAAAGTTTACTTATAAAATTGACAATTTCCTTAGTTTGTAATAAATTCCTATTGTTTGAGTTTCATATAGTAAATACATACGTACGTACATGTACATATACATGTGTATATTATATGTACATATATGAGAGAATTGGATTGTTGTGAAATCAAAAGAGCCAGCAATTGGATTTATCATTCTTTGTTCACTTGGTAGTTGTTTCATTATTCATGTTCAGTACATTGCAAGTCCTCGTAAATGTCCTTTCTGTATTTTATTATTTTAACTAAATATCTATACGTTGCTGGGCACAAACATATATACAAAAAATTTCCTAAGCTATGTATGTATATGCCTTGTATAAGTTATATTAAATATTTCACTAGTTTTGTTGCATTGCACACAAACCCACCCCCACCCCATCCACTGCAGGGTTGTCAGTTGACTAACAGCTAGCACATTGCCCCATATTATATGCTATATATTTTGTTGTTTCAACGAGAGATTCAAGACTTTTTATGTTTTTGTTCGTGGTTCAGTTAATGTTTGGCTGATGGTGTGCCTGGGCAGCGGTGGCACGCATAAAGTGGCGCGGATTGATCGGATACTGCCGCGGGTACGAAATGAGCGTTGAGCCAAGCGCAATGCTGAGCGGTGCCTTGGAACGTCCCGGCAGACTGATAAAGACGGTGCCCACGGCGGCCAGATTATCATACGTTGGCTCAATGGCAATCAGCATGATGTCCTTGGTGTGGGTGCCGCTGCGACTGCTGCAGCGTGGCAGGCTCTGCAGCTGTGACTCGCGCGCCAGCTGCTGCAGCGTCTGTGACTGCGTCTGGGTCTGTTGTGACTGCTGCATGAGCAGCGCGTGACGTGCGCGGGCACGCATGGCGCGTGTTGACGTCGCCGGCTGTGGACTCTCAGAGTCCAGGCTGGCGGAGGCCAGAAATATTTGAGCAAATGGACGTTTGGCCAGGTGCAGCATTTCGACAACATGCTGACGGCGCACGCGACGCAAATCGGCCGCCTGCTTTACCTTCCAGACAATCACGCAAACGGCGAGAAACAGAAAGAAGCAGGAGAAAAAGACGGAGAAGAATACAAAGAGATCGATGTGTAACTGATCCTGCCGGAATACAACCGATCCGTAGCTGGGCTCCGGTCCAGAGCTGGCACGCAACGCAATAAAGAAACGCGTCGCGCTCAGATTGTGCGCATTCTGCGGCAGCGTCAGCACGAGCCGATTCTTCAGACCGAACAGACGCAGCAGCGTGTTGCACTGATTGAGCGTCACATGTGTGCTCAGATCCTTGGCGTATTGATCCTTCACGAAGAAGTTGTGCCCCCCATGGCTCTTGCAGTCGTGCAGCTGCGGCGGATAGAAGCTGCTGGTGCTGGCAACACTGCTGGCGGTGGTTGTGGTAATGCGACGCTCCGGCTGAAAGAGCTTCTGTATTGTGGCATTGTCATGGCGTGGCAGCGCCACATTCAAGGAATGCGTGCGCTTGGTCTTTGGACCCCAGTTGTAGCGATTGTCCAGAAAGATTTCATGATATCCATTCGTTTGGTTGGTCTCCACTATGAACGAGTCGTCCTGCGGCGACATGAACACGTCCAACTCACCTTGGGTTACATCAATGATGATGCGTATGTCCACATTCATGAAGCGCGGCTGTATGACAAAGAACACCGTCTGGCCAGGCTTCAGCGCCGCTGGCTTCGATTTGCATTCCTCTGTAAGGCGGCAGACCATGAGATTTGGCTAAGCGTTTGCAAGACTCAGCAATACTCACCAATGGGCTTGGCATCGAAGCACATGCGTGACTCGACCGTAATCTGTTTGTAGCACTGATGTCCATCGATGGGATTGCCCGCATATGAGTCGCGACACTTGGAGCACTGCACGCTCCAGCAGAGCTGAGCCGAGTTCTTGCCGCCACCCGCTGTGCAGGTGGCATCGCTTTCGGTGTTGTTGCCGCAGTTGCACTTCTCCCCAGTGACGGCATCGCAGACATTGCCATGGCCATGGCATTGGCAGGGCCGGCACTCGCGGCGGTGATCCTCGCTGCCGCGAAAATAGCCCAGTATGCAGGTGTCGCAGCGGTCGCCAGCCGTGTGATTCGTGCAGCGCAAGCATGTGGCATTGCTCTGCGGTCCCTCGGGCAGTATGCGCTCCAGCTCGTTTCGGGTCATGTTGAACACAGCCGGATCCGAGTCGTAGGCGACACACACGTCCGTGTGCCCGTTGCAGTACTCCAGACAGGGCTGGCACTCGCGCCCCTCGCGCGGATTGCCCACAAACAGTGGCTGGCACTTCTCGCACTGTGCGCCCATCGTATTGTTGTGGCACTTGATGCAATTGTCCAGCAGATCGGGCCCCTCGCAGTTAGAGTGGCCATTGCACAGGCACTGAATGCTGCAATTGGCGCCTACATAGCCAAAGTCACACTGGCAGTCATCCGGACGCACACAATTACCACGCACGCAGCCCTGGCTGCAGACCGGCAAGCAGGTGCCATTCTCGTCGCGATACCCCTTGCCGCAGACACACTTGTAGCCGATCTCCGAATCGATGCAGCGCTCCGACACTGCATTGCAATTGTGATGGCCATTCTCACACTCGTTCTCCGCCGGGCACTTTACATAGTTCCAGGTGACGACATCGGCGGGCGTCAAATTTGAGTCATTGCGCCACGAGGCATAGATGAGATCGCAGGTCGAGCTGGACGGATACTCCTGCTTGTGCTCCAGCGAGCCCTCCGTGCAAATGCCATCGCCATTGTGGCCGTCACGCGAACACCAGCCGCAATGCGCATGCTCCAGACAACTGGAGCACTGGCCATACACATGGCACGGCTCGGGGCAGCGATCATGCTCGCTGGCCTCTAGCACCAAGCCACAGACGCCGCCGGCGCACAGCAGCGGCTGTGATTTGGGTGAAATGCACGCATTCAGCATGGTGGACCACTTGCAGTCCTTGGGATTGTCGTGCTCCGCCTGCAGGCAAATGGAGCAGTTCTTGTACGTGTGACAGGCTGGCGGGCACTCGCCGACAATGCGATACTGATTCTGCACCACCAGCTCCTTGGTAATGCACTCCACATAGCCCAGCTCGTTGCGTGCCCAGTCGCAGTTGTCGTTCTGCATGCAGGCTGCACAGCCCAGCTTGTGGCACTGCGGCAGCGGGCACAGATCCAGCTGGGAGACGGTCATCTCCTTGTTGCACCAGGTGCTGCGCTTTCTGCAGTTGCCCGACACGCAGCGCCCCTTGATGCCGCACTCATCGCACCAGCGACACGTCGGCGTGGCCTCCGGGTGCGTGGGCCAGGAGGCCAAGCAGGCGCTGCACGTTGTAAAGCTGGAGCAATTCCGACGCGCCATCCAGCTGTCGTCGCAGGCGGCGCCATTGTTGATCACCATGGTGCCATTGTGATTGGCGCACGGCGTTTTGCCTTGCGTGAAGCTGAAGCAGTGCGACGTGGAGCTGTATGTGCTCTGGGTAGTGCAAAAGCTGCAGCCCATGTAGTGGCGACACAGATACTTGCCGGTGCTCCACAGCTGGCAAATGTC
>JBANCW010000054.1:5704-31671 GCA_037040085.1 Colocasiomyia kotana | reverse complement strand
CCGTTGCTTGCCTCTGTAAACGTCTCTACTAGCATTTGGAAAATGTATGCCAAGAAACGCTCAACTCTGATGCAGGAGTTCGCCAATTGCAAGCAATCGGAGGACTATCCCATTGCTGAGCTTACCTGCTCCAATTATGGCAAGTCTGGCATTGTTGACATCGTCTCCGGCTAACAGTTCTCATATCTCTTCCCGCAGAATGCGGCAAGGTGAAACGTGGACGACACAAGCCCTCGAGACGCATCATTGGCGGATCTCTGGCGAATCCAGGCAACTGGCCCTTTCTGGCAGCCATTTTAGGCGGACCTGAGAAAATATTCTACTGTGCCGGCGTTCTGATATCCGATCAATGGGTGCTAACCGCATCGCATTGTGTGGGCAAGTAAGCAACCGAGTCCCGTACCCTGTGCTTAGCTATTGTCTGCATTGTCCTTACGTTTGCACTTGCAGCCACACGGTTATCGACTTGGAGGATTGGACCATACAGCTGGGTGTGACGCGTCGCAACTCATTCACCTATACTGGCCAGAAGGTCAAGGTCAAGACGGTGATTCCACATCCGCAGTACAATATGGTCATTGCCCATGACAATGACATAGCACTATTCCAGGTGCCATAATGATATGCGACTGCAAAGCGGCAGCCATGCTAAACTTTCCTCTCCTTCACAGTTGGCCACGCGCGTTGCCTTCCATGAGCATCTACTGCCCGTTTGTCTGCCGCCGCCGAACATCAAATACCTGCGGCCCGATCTACTGTGCACAGTCATCGGCTGGGGCAAGCGGGAGGACAAGGATCGTAAGTAGTAACGTAACGTTAGCTGAGCTGATAAAAAAAATTAATTATTCTCTCCGCAAATGCTTTACAGCCAAGTCGACGTATGAGTTTATAGTCAATGAGGTGCAAGTGCCCATTATCAGGCGGACTCAATGCGATGAATGGCTCGACAATCTGACTGTCTCAGAGGGCATGGTTTGTGCTGGCTATGACAACGGTGGCAAGGATGCCTGCCAGGTAAGCAGCGTGCTGTTGCACACAGTCTGTGGATGCGAAATGCAGTCACCTATTATTGCAGGGCGACTCTGGTGGTCCACTACTATGTCCGTATCCCGGTGAGAAGGATCGTTGGTTTGTAGGTGGCATTGTCTCCTGGGGCATTATGTGCGCGCATCCCAAATTGCCTGGCGTCTATGCAAACGTCATCAAATATGTGCCCTGGATACAGGAGCAAATGCAAAAGCATACTCGCCCCATCAACGAAGATCGCGTGCTCAAATATGATGCGCATCCTGGTGGCCCAGACATACTGTCCAAAATGGCAACTGGTCCCATCAGGAATCGCAAGCCGTATCACTATTCCAATGGCAAGCCCATGGGTATCGATTACTATGACAGTGGCGAAAACAATTAGGCGCAATAATTTCGAAGAAACCAAGCGGCGGGTAACCCATCAAACAATTTGTCAATTTGCCGAATTTAATTGTCAATTTTTGTATATTGGTTTTGATCTTTGTTTTGGAAAAAAAAGACCGCGTACGATTTGGTAGCATATCAAGTAGTAGTAGAATCATAATGCGTCAGAGAGTACGCAATTGCATAGGGTTGCAACTATAACTGAACTGAAAAGCCGTTATGTTAGCAAAGTTAACTGACATTGACATTTTAAAGCGCCAGCCAATGAAGAAATTGCGGCAGCAAAAAGGAAATCCACTCAAATTTACCGACGTCAGATCTGTACTCGATTAGTTGCTGAGCGCCCACCTGCTGGTCACATGAGAAAATACATACAAATGTGGCAAGTACATATCGCTTGTGGAAGGGCGCGGGGGGTACTTGATTTGATACAACAATTTTATATGAAAATAATAAACGAACAAAAAATGAATAAACGTATGTGAAAAGAAGAATTAAGTATAATAAAATACAATACAAAAATGTATGATTGCCTACGATGAAACTGAAAATTGTATTAAAAAAAAAATGAGAAAAAAAAAATTGCCCTACTAAATGTAACTGTAAATGTTGTAATGTAATTAAATCATACTATCGCCGCGTCGGTCTATACGCGCAGCATACAATCCAAACCAAATGAAAAAAATTAGCAACAAGCAAGCGAACAAAACCAATTTTAGTGCAAGCGATTAACTATATACTTAGGATAAAATGTATACATGCTAGTTAATATTCGTGCAGCTTTTGTTGTACTCTCGTTCGTGTATGTAGAGCTTCAAAAAGAAGGAAAAAACCAAAATTAAAAAACATGGAAAACACTAGTAAATATGTATACATCTACAAATACTAACACATGCAACTTCTAGCATTGGTGTATAACACTTATCAATATACATATATATGCACTTACTTAATTACTACTAACTACTTACAAATTACTACTAAACTGACATGGAAACTAAAGTGAATAGTGCATTTGACAATATAACAAATTATTATACGATTTGTAGACAATAACAATAAGCTTGTTGAGGGCAAACAGTTTTAGATACAAGAGAACATGTATTTTACTAAAGTACGCACACACACACACACACACACATGCACATATAAACACACTCCTATTGATGGCCACACTGTGCGATGTAAATTATTATACTCAAATCTGTAGTGGTATGTAGTGTGTACCTACCACTTGCATACTTATTTGACTACAATGCGTGGGTTTCAGCTTTAAAATTGAAATTGAAAAATGTACTTTATGTGCATATATAAACATTTGAAAATTAAATGTATGAAATGCATAGTACTATTTACATAGAATTAAAAAAAAAAAAAAAACAAAAAACAAAAATTGTATTACATGCTTTTTGTGGTAACTGTGAACAAATAATACAAATTATATTTATAAATTAATATTATACATGCAGCCCCCCACCACACACGCACACGCACACGCACACACACACACACTACGAAAGCGTTAAAACATTGATTTTATGATTAGCAAACACAGCTGCCTGCAATCGGCTATGGTACTAAATGCTACTACTAAGTACCATTTGATAACGACTGTCAGTGTGTATGTGCAGTTATATTTTGCCAACAGCAGCAATACAAACACTCATAATTGGTTGTAGCTAAAACAACTACTGACTACTAAGCAGCAAAAATTAAATTAAATTTAAAAAAAATAATAATGAAAATTTAGTTAAATGTGAATGCCAAATATATGAAAGTAGCTTAGCATATACTGCATACATACATAAGTATCTATATATGTACGTAATATGGGCTTCAATTGTTGCATATGTATTCATATGTGAAAGCTTACATATTATGTAGCAGCATTGATAATATAGTAATACATATGCACATACATAATGTACATACATTGTATGCATGTTTTGTACAATCAGTTTACAAAGAAATCAATTAGACAATATATACATACATACATATTAAGTATACACTTAAGTTGAAAATGTGGCGCATATTACACGAGGCACTTGCATTTGATAAGAGGAAAATACTTATATATAAGCAAAAACGATAAAGTGAAATATACATAAATATTGTGCTAAAGTAGGAAAGTATACAAAAATAAAAAAAAAAAAAAAAAAAAAAATATATATATATATATATATATATATATGAATAAATAATAATAATAAAGACAAGACAATACACAAAAATACATACATGTGTAGCTATAGCATGTAAGCAGATGTGATGGTGTCTAAATTTATACGCATACATACACGCATGTATGCACGCATGTGTATATGCGCATTGAAAACATAGTGCATACCAAGCACAAGCTTAATATCAAGTAAAACTAACCTAAATATACATACATGCATATATACCTACACACACACACACACACACACACAGTTTATATGTATAGTTAATACTTGTACAATTACATGAGAGTGTAGACAAATGTAAAATTTCGAATTGAAACATTCAGCATGCTAAATGAATGTTTTGAATCGTTCGCTTTAAACTATCGTACTTCGTACTTATAAAAAGTCCAATACTAAGTACATAATTTATTTACAAAGCACTTTATTTTCCTTGTTTCCTTGTTTTCTTGTTTGTAGACTTTTGTTTGCTATTGCATGTTCTATCATTCTCTGCTGTTGTATTTACTTGCATACACACATGCATATGCATGTGTGTTTACCCTTTCAGAGCATTTCAATTTATGTTTGAAACAAAAGTTTTGATGACTTTAATATAAAAATTTAAAAAAATAAACAATTTGAAATGAGCTATTTTTTAGTACCTATGCTCCAGGCGATACTGTTAGAACGCTTAGCTTTATAGATATTTAGCCTATGAAGCGAAAACCAAATTAAATAAATATAAACCAAAAGAAAAATCAATTAAAAAGCATATACAAATTCATATACATATGGTAAAATATATATGTATGTATTCTAAACATATACATTATACATATTTAAATGTAATGATGCTTAGCATTGGCCAGTGAGTGAAGTAAATTAATTAATTTATGGTATAGACGTGCCATACGTACCGTTTATCAAAAGGCTTTGTTACAAAATCAAATACAACAAATAAATATGAATCAAATAAAATATGTTTACAAAACACACACACACACCACGACACACCCACACACACACGCGCACACACTAATATGTTTTGTACTTTGTATGTTGTGTACATCAATGTGCTACTACTTAGATTCTAAGTATTAGATACACTTCAATTGTGGGTAAACCGCTGCTTAATATATTCTTTATACAAACGCTCAACAGTTGAATGTGCTTGCATCAAAATACAAATTAAACAAAATACACTCAAGAATGTGTACTATGAAATTTGTAGTGAATCATTATAAGTAAATGTAGCAAAATTACTGAAAATGCAAACAAAAACAAAAGCTGATTGAAATCTAGTTGAATTTATGTGTCACCAAAAAAATAATACTCGAATAATTATATAAATGTATGTATACTAACTTATAGCACATATCATACATATGTGAACCTTATATGCTTATAATGAAAGTACGCATGGTCAAATGAAAAACAAAAATGATCAATTGATGTCAACAAAAAAAAAAAAAAAATAATAATAATAAAAAAATAAACAAACACACAACTTAAAAACGGAATAGATTCAGTAAGCGCACTTTTTGAATATTGCACAGAAAACTCTTTCAAACATTTGGACAATAAAATGAAACTGACTTTTTTTCTGATTATAAATAAATTAATAGCAAAGCTAAAAAGCGTTGCAAGTTTACATGCAAAAAAAAAAAATAAATAAATAAATGAAACAATACATAATTTATAAGAACAGCACACAAGCAAAGAAAAGAGTGCATATGCTTAAACACGCCTACATAAAGTGCATAAACATATACTACATACGTATATACAAACATACATATATACTTATATACAAATATAACCAATTAAAAGCTAAAAGCAAGATGTAATACATATACAAATATGATATATACTACATACATATTATACTACATACATATATAAATGTTAAAAAATAAATGTATACAAATATATAGAAAAATTGCTGAAAAATGCAGCCATATATTGTCTACGATCTTTGACTTTTTAATGTTCAACTTTGTACATATACATTATATGGATAGAAAAACTCTGCAACTGGAATGTCGCATAAATTCACACTTTAGGCTTGTTTCTAATTAGACTTCTAATGGATTGTTATTTGTCATTTCAAATATTTCTGCACAACCTCACGCAACTCGTTAATGACCTTGCGCTGATCCGGTGCACCTATTACAGCTGTACCGGAAACTATCATATTGGCACCCGATTTGGCGCAGCATTCAATTGTGCTTGGACTAACGCCGCCATCAACTTCAATATTCAAATTTGGGTAATTGGTGCGCAGCCATTCAACTTTGGACATCATGTCGGCCATGAATGATTGGCCACCGAAGCCAGGCTCAACGGTCATAACTAGTACAACATCAGCTACTTCTATGTAGCGACACAATTCCTTCACCTTGAAAGCAACATGTGAGCTAGCCGTCGAGTTTACATAACCTCAAAGCTATTTACCTCCGTGCCCGGCTTAATGGCTAAGCCAACTTGCATGCCCGACTCTTGCACCAGACGGCAAACCTTGGACACATTTTCAACGGGCTCTATGTGAAATGTATATAGATTCACTCCTGCGTCAGCCATCGGAGCTATCCACTGCTCCGGATTGTTGACCATCATGTGCGTTTCAAAATAGGCATTCTGTGCTTCAAATCCAATAATCAAAACGAATACACCAATTTATGCTGCTATTTAACCAGAAGTCACCACCTTACCTTTATTTTGTTGCGCAAGCTTTTGACAACCGGATGCCCAAAGGTAAGATTCGGTACGAAGTTCCCATCCATAACATCCAAGTGCAAATAGTCGGCGCCATTGTCAAGTAGCTTTTGCGATTCCGCCATCAGATTGGCTAGATCCGAATTCAGCACGGAAGGTCCAATTTTGGCTTTAAGATTCATTTTCTTGGAGCAACAAAATATGCGTACGGAATGCCTATGAACAGTGGCGTTGTAAGTGTTAACGTCAACCTGATTACAGCTCCCGTTCGTATAAATAGAAGCATTTTGATGTTTACATAACCAGGGCGGCAATAACTGCATTAACATGTGAATGGGCAAGCGACAAACAGCTGAGTTCATTTTGATCTGAAGTACGTGCATGCTGCCTATAGACGTATTTGGTATGTGCGTACTGTTGTAGATCGAGATTTACAATTTATTAACTTTAATTTGTTCATTTTATGTATTGATAAGTATATACTTGACACAAGAATGTTTAGCTGAATTGTTAGTGTTACCACTGCGATCCCTACAATTCGTCTTTTACATGTACGCCCGGATACTCTTTGTTCTCGATGGTAACCGCTTTGCAGCGCTCCTGTTGCACCAAAAAATCTTTGGCCTCCCATGCCTGTGCGCCGTCTTTAAATAGGAATATGGCTCGATTGTCGTCAACCATATAGCGCTCGGCTTGTATATGATTGTTCCACAGGCTTGTTTGCCATAGCTTTGTGATTTCGTCGGCCTCTTCACGTGTTGGATTGCCATCAACCGACACAAATGTCATAAGCGTACGGCCTTTTTTAGACACTTTAAGTAAGTCCTCCGGATTTTTGGTATCCAAATTTGATAAATCCAATTGTGGCTGCGGCCGCAAATGTTCGGGCAATTCATCTGGCTCCAGAGGTTCCTCATCTTCCTGCAAACATTACTTCTTAATTTTCAACTTACAAATTCAATGTGTGTATAAAAACATGATTTACAAAAACATGTTTTTTTTGCACTTGCATATGCCTCTCATTTTATGCATACCTCCCATTGATCTAACAAACGCTCTAAATCTGCTTCAGTATAGTCACGTATGTCTTTCTTAGCCCAATCAGGTTTTTCGTTTTCCTTATATTTCTTTCCAATCACCATCGAAATTAGCGCGAAAAAAATTAAAGCGGTTTTTGTGCGCATTTTTTACTTGATTTAAGTTTATACAAATATAACTAACACCAAACACGTCAGCTTATCAATTGGCCGACCAATAATATACACATGAATTGTCTGCACGCCATTTGCCATTCAGAGCGGGAAGGCGACACAACATCTGCTCATTTATTAGGCTGGTGTAAACAAGCCATTTTCTGCTCAGTTTTCAACGAATTCTGGTTGGTTGCGCGCGTGTTCCAAGTTGGTTTTTTTTTTGTGCCTTAGTGATAATACCAGTGGTAAATAATAATGAAAATGACCAACACGTTGTGAGTTAATGTTTCGGTCAAGCACTACTGATAGTCAAGTGATTCGTCAATTTATCAATAAAAAAGAGGAAGAGGTCAACGCAAAATCGTATATGTTAAATGTTAAATAGCGAGAATATTTTTAAAACAATAAGCTGCCGATTTTTTTGTTTTGTTTAGTAATTTTGAGCATTTACCTGTAAACATATTGAAAGAGCGCCGCTATTGTGTTTGTGTTCGTGCTTATGGCATGTGTGTGGTGTGTGTGTTCTCAGTGGAATGTGTGTTATTGCTGCTGTTGCTGATGACATCATCATCAACATCATCATTGAAATATATTTCTTCTCGTAATTCAATGTACTTTGTATATTGTTTACTTCGTGTCTTTTAGAAAAAGTACACTAATAGGAGTGTTTAATTAAGTTCTGCTTTATTAAAATCAAAAGCAACAACGAAAAATCAATAGATTCACAGCAACCAATTGGTTTGTTGCCATCGCCTACAGCTGGGCCAGCTGTTTGGATTTCAAACCAGTAGTGACGACAGTGTGGTTTCAACATGGTTTTAGAATCAGTGGTAACTGATGTGCTAAACAAGGTGCTGGGCGATTATGTTGAGAACTTGGATCGCAAACAGCTAAAAATCGGCATATGGGGAGGTGAGTTGTAAAATATTTAAATTATAAAATGTAAGATCTAATATAGTAATACATACATACATACATAGTTTTAGTTTACATGTGTATTTACATACATAATATACATATATGTATTTATAGTATATGGACGTAATGCGTACTCGATTATAGCATGGCACGCAAACGCCGTATTTATGTACAAATATTGTAATTGGACTGTGCACACCGTTCGTAGTTGTCGCCCGCACTACATAACATTGACAATAACCTTATCCTTCAGACTGCGCGCACAGTGGCCTAATTTTCGGGCTGTTTCGTACGCTGAGCACTAAAGTGCAGAGAAATAGTTGCGATGCGAAATGGAAATGGCACTCAGAATTAAAACGGGAATGGGAATTGGAAACATTATAGCCTCTACGTGCACGAGGCCCTGTCCAGCATTGTTTATGGTCACATTTTAGCGTATTCGTCGTAAACAAGTCGAGGGGCTTCTCTGCCTCTCGCTTTATGCGTGTGCGGCAAACTGTTGCATCTCAGCCATGTGCAAAATCTCAGTTTTCAATGGCAAAGAAAAAAGCTGTACCAAAGTATGTACGTATGTGTATGTGTCTGATACTTTGTGTTTTTTTTTTTTTAACTTTGGTACATACGTACGTATATGTATGGATGTATGAGTATGCATGCGATTCAGCATAGTATATACTTGATATGAAATATTTACTATATGCTGGCCTGGCATTTGTTTATATTTTTTATGGTACACATTTTAGCCGAACAGCTGTGAGGCGCGGCGCTTGCTTTAGCCTCAATTGTGCCTTTGCATATGTGTGTATATATGTACATATACATATGTAGTATATACATAATCTACTCATGCTTAAAGTTGTTGTCACAAACTTGTTGAAAATGAATGCCGAGAGTCACAGTCAGACATAGCTCTTATTCTTATCAAAGTTCTCAAATTACAATAGTACTTCGCAAAAAACTTTTATATAGAATGCGTCTCACAAATCCTACGACAACAATCACAGCAATAAAATACTCATATATACATACATATGTATGCATGCACATAAGAATAAACATGGTACAAAAATCATAATTGAAAGTCAAAAAGAAACATTTTTATTTTGCCAAACCTTAGTAAATCTATTATGGCAACCCTGCCTTTATATATAGATATACATACGTGTATACACAGGCACACATATGTATGTACATATGTACGTACATACGCATACATATGCATGCGTATCAACCGGCAAATTTTTTGTAACGCCTTTTCCATGTCAACAAACCAAGCCTAAGTTAGAGCCGATGACATAATTCAGAGTCATGATGTCACAAATTCTTTTAACATCTACAAAATAATACCCACTGGAATATATGATTGTACGTATGTACATAAGTAAATAAACACTACATACATATACATATATAAATAAAAACAGCTAGGTCAGCAGTCTATGCACATACGTCATTCCATCGGACGACGCTTCCCACTTGGCTTGCATTCCTTTTACAACAACAGATTCGCTGACCGAGCACATCTGTTTCGATACTCTGACAAACTTAATTCAATAATGCTAAAGTCGATCAACATTCGAACTTAGTATAAAAGTGCTCACATCTGATGCATATATATGTATGTATGCATGTATGTACATATGTACAATCAGACCTTTTGTGCTACCAATATGATAACAAATGTAAACTGAATGGCACAATTTGATACCGGCTGGCGCTTTGTGATGACTAACTGGCAAAATCAAAGTTATCAGGCTTGGAAATCACTTCGCGAATCACTTCGTAAATATTTTTGTATTATAGTAAATACTATACATTAACTGAATAGTCTGCATTGGATATTATCGCTTCAGCTGATACGCACTCAATAACATAAGTAGCATGTTTTTCATACCCCTATTGGCCAGTTAGACCCAAACACAACAAATCTGATTAAAAATAAATTCAATAAATTTTCTTTTTATATATGTGCGTATAATACAATGCCGTGCGACAACTTCTGTTGAAACGTTCAAAATATGCAGGCATAGGTTAGGTTAGGTTGGGTTGGCAGATTCCCAATGGAATCGCGCAAAGACCTAAGCGATCGTCCGCGAAGGTGAAGGTGCTTGGTACTCTTCTTACAGTATCTCGGTCCAGCCGTCAGAGTCTCGAGTGCACGTACGGTACGGTAAAGCTGGCCATGTGCAGAGGAGATGGGTCTACACAGTAGAGCTGCTCCTAGCCTACTCCCGTATCCATTTTGAAACCATCCGTAAATATATTGACCGCACGTTGGCGCCTCATCTATTGCTTCGACTCGTTGGGTCCTCGTCGAGCCTGCAGGCTTGAGCTTCCGCGATAACAAGGATAACAATGTATGTACGTGTACGTGCAGTATAGACCCATTGTGTAAGAGAGCGTGGTATGTCCCATGTGCTACTCGGCATCTTTTTAATTGCATACAGCGCTTCAATGGCTTTGTTTACCCTCTTCTCCACATTGGGTCTTCACGGCAGCAACAATAAAATGCTTCGAGCGCTACTTCAATATTTCTATCATCGCAAATATTGCAATCGCAGTAAATACAAGAAGACTCATAAATTTAACGCCTTGAACGCACCATAATTTCGATACAAACAATATCAATATGCAGTGTGCATTTGTAAATACTCATAGTAAGCGTATAGAGTCTATAATCACATTACAAAAAAATATAAAAAAAAAAATAAATAAAGAAAATAAAAATAAAATAACAGTCTATTGTTGGTAGTCTGTGAAGTTAAGCAATTAATCAACATGTACTTTTTTATTATTCATAGTGTATAAATAATTGTACGTATTTAATTAACATTCCTACGCTTTCATATACTTGCAGGTGATGTGGTCTTGAAGAACCTCAAAATACGTGAAAATGCTCTGGACGATTTGAATTTGCCAGTCAGGCTTATCTATGGATATTTGGGTATGTATTACAGGCACAAATTGTAAGACTTATTGTAATTCATGCAATTTATTTATGTCGGCAGGCAAACTTGTTTTGAAAATACCATGGAAGAATTTATACAGCCAGCCTGTCATTGTGGACATTGAAGATCTTTATGTGCTTATCTCGCCCAACAACAATATTAAATATAATGCCGAATTGGAGGCCAAATACGAGTTCGAAGCTAAACAAGTTGCCTTGGCTGCCTTGGAGGCTGCACGCAAAAAGGAACTCGAAGACTCAACAAGTATTTACAGTTTATTTACATAATATTATAGTGACTAAAAGCTGACTTGAAATGTTACAGTTAAAGAAAAGCCTGATGCTGGCTTTACAGAGAAGCTAACCGCACAAATCGTCAATAATCTGCAAGTGAAAATAGCCAATGTGCATGCCCGCTATGAGGACATAGCTACAACAGGCTCGCCCATTTCCTTCGGTCTGACACTGCACGAGCTGCAACTTTACACGACCAACTGTGACTGGGAGAAGTGCTACATGTCTGAACAGGCGGCCGAAGTATTCAAAATCGCGAACCTTTCTTGTCTGTCTGCCTACATGAACTGCAATGCAAATCTCTATTCAAGGCATGATAAGGAAACGTTATCCGAAGTATTTAGAACAAAGATCGCCCGCAAAGACTACAAGCCTGCAAATTACAACTATGGTTGGTTCATATTATAATAGCAAAGATGATGAACTGAATGGGGGTGCAACGAAGAGAGACTTCGCTCTTGTACTTGTTAAGTGGCTGTTGCACGATCATAGTGGACATGGTGAATGGCGACCTTGCGTTTGTTGTCGCTGTTATTTAATTTTGATTCACCTGCTTAACAGCTGTTAACCAAAAACAAAATCTCTGGTCTGCACCTCTGTCCGTCCAGTTCCCCCTCTTTAATAATATGCATTTTATTCATTATAATATTTTACGCATATTGTTTTGTTCTTTTAGTTTTGGGTCCGATATCCTGCAATGCTAAGCTCAAGCTTAATATGAATCCTGAATTTAGCAATCCACCGTTTGAAAAGCCAAAGATTGATTTGTGTTTGGAAATGGAGACATTAAATGTGGGCCTCACAAATACACAATTCCATAATATTTTAAAAATCGGAGATTCCATGAATCGACAGCAGCTGGGCTTGCGCTATCGAAAATATCGGCCGCACAACATACGTAAGATACAGTCCCGCCTTGATTAAATGCTACTGCAGCAATTATTTTTGCTTTGTGATTTTAGCTTACAAGAATCACAGCAGGGAGTGGTGGCAATTCGCTATTACCGCTGTACTGGAAGAAGATGTCAGACGTAATCGCCGGGAATGGAGCTGGCAACATATTAAACAGCATCGTGATCGCTGCACTACCTATGCTGAAGTAAGCTTGTGCTATACCGTGGTTGCGTAGAATCTTAATTGATATATATATTTTTAATTTATATAGAAATATAGAGAGCGTGAACTTACCAAAAATCCGCCAGCTTTGTTAACAGAAGCTTGTATATTGCTCGAGCATGAATTGGATATATTCAACTTGCTGCTGATTCGACAGCGCGTCAACATTGAAATAGCTAAGCTACGTGACGTAGCTCCTCCTGGCAGGTTGGGATGGATATCCAGCTGGTGGAGTGGCGGCAATAAAAAGGACGAGAATGACGACGCGAACATAGGTATGAAGTTGACAATAACCAATTCACTATGCCAAAAGAGAATTTTGGAGTCAATGTTAAATTGCTGACTTCTATTTCAGTGAAAAAGTTTGAGGACGCCATGACCGCCGATGAGAAAGCAAAGCTTTATAAGGCTATTGGCTACCAGGAAAATGCCCACCCACACGATATGCCAGAAGAATATGAGGCGATCAAAATGAGCTTTAAGCTTATTGCACTGGAAATTGGACTATATAATGATATGTTGCAAATTGATGATGATTTGGCCAGAAAGTCAATAAACTATCAGGAATTACCATCAATTATGCTGCTTAAGTTCTCAATGGCCACCTGCCAAGTCACACAGCGGCCATCCGCAGATGCAATCAGTATTACTGCGGGTATGAAGGAACTGAAGCTGTCTGGCCTGAGTCGTGGAAACGTATCGCCACTTCTAATTGAATCGAAGGTATCTGACGAGTTCAACTTATTGGACATATTCTTTGAGACGAATCCCCTTGATAAGCGTTGCGATCAGCGGGTTAAATTCGTAGCTCGTCCACTGCAAATCGTATATGATGCTGAAACCATATTAAAAATAATTGAGCTCTTTGCCCCACCAAGCAATGTAAATCTGTCTCGCTTCGAAGACGCTGCCAGCGCCCGTTTATTAGATTTCAAGGAACGTTCAGCCACTGGCATGCAATACATTATCGATCAGAAGTCAACGTTAGACGCAGACATACTGCTGATGCCAAATATCATAGTAGTACCACATGGCGGCTGCTATGAAAATGATAAGAATCCCCTTATTGTCGTTAGCCTGGGTCAAGTTCATGTTACCTCAACACCGCATTACCGCTTGGCAAGTATGATACAAAATACGGCAACTGACAAAAAGGACATACTGAAAAATGTTATGGACAACGCATATGATAGATTCAAAGCTAAAATCGACGACATACAGGTTAGTAGCCGCAAAAAAAAAAAACTATAAAAATGTAATGGCACATATACAAGGGTAACATATTAATTTTAGATATTGGTTGCCCGACCCCATGAGCCGTGGCAGTATGCCTTGAAATCGGCCATCTCTACACAGATGCACATACTGGAGCCGACATCGATTACAGCCACAGCAGCTCTTTGCGTGGTAAATAACGATCCACGTCTGCCCAAAATAAAAGTAGACATATTGCTTCCGTTAGTGCACGTCAACATTTCCGAGGATCGGGTATTTGAGGCGATTGGTGTCGTAACAAGCATACCGTTGCCAAAAAGCGAATCTCCACCACCAGCAACGCTGCAGAAATCTCATAGCTCCATATCAAATTTTATAAATAAAGAAATCAAGAAAAGGTCCTTGGAACCGATCCAAAACACAGTAGTCGAAGAATCAGTTCAATATACTAACTTTGAAGTCAATTTTGGTCTAAGCGAGATAGCGGTGATTCTATACCAAACGAAAATGCTAACTGAAGAAGATAACTCGGGAAGCAGTACGGTTTACACTACACCAGTCCAAGAGACGACGGAGGAAGATCCACCTAATCTGAGCTTTCCTAGCGACATAGCAAATCTGCTCGTGGAAAATAATTCGCAAATAATATTGTCGATGCAGGTGCTGCAGATTGAAGCGGCTTTGGCGCAACGCACTTTTGAAACGGTGGCATCCCTAAAGTAAGTAAATGCTTCTTACGACTTTAAAAACGATTAAAACAATTATGTTTTGACTCTTTCTTCTCGCAATGAAAGAATTGGAGGTATCAATATAAAACAATTCGACTGGTTGGATAATAAGCAAAACACTTTGGACATAATTGATACGCCCAGATTTACAAATGACTTGAAGTATCTGTTTACAGTGTCCTATACGTTAGCTGACAAAACATCGCCGGATTTTACAACAAAATACAGTTCGACTGAGCAACTGATAGTTGCCGAATTCGATGTCCTTAATATCACTTTGCACCAAGAGTGCCTACTGCGTTTACTCGAGTTGGTCAATAATGCTCAGCAGAATCTGTCGAGGATTATTGCCAGAGATAGTCCACAGGATCGATATGCGTCCGCGGGTGCCGGTGATGGCATACGAACTAAGTTAAATGTCATAATGGAGGACACCGAGAGTATCTTAACCATAAAGCCGTCTACGACGAATCGTGATAGGCCACGTTCTCGTCATGTTGTCGATAGTATTAAAATGCGTTTGGTGGCAAATTTGCAGCAAGTCGGCCTGAAGCTTACCTCGCGCAAACGTCCGTTGGTCCTAATGAACGTTAATAAATTCGTGACAAAATTAACAGTGAAGAGCTCGTACACAGAGATAAACGTTGGTCTCAAGGATATTACAATCAATGATTTAAATCCCTATTCAATACATCAAAATGTAAGTACTTGCATGCCAAAAGTGAGTTCACTTAGCAAGCTGTTAAACGCTTTTTATTATTTGTAGATTTTGAGCATTGTGGGTCAGGATGCCCTTAATTGCCAATTGGTCTTGTACAACAAAGATGAAACACTCGACTATAATTCAGATGATATGAAGATTACTCTTAATATTGGTTGCATAAAAATTGTGTTCCTAAATTGGTTTATGCTGGGAGTGTTGGTAAGTATTTGCAATTGCTATAGTAAAGAGTGTTGAGAATTGAATATTGATTCTGTGCGCATAGAATTTCCTTAACAATTTCCAAGCTGCACAGGAAGCAGTCTCAAACGCTAGTGCGGCTGCTGCCGAAACGGCGCGCATAAATGCACTGGATGCCTACCAGAAGGCCACTCGCATGAAACTAAATCTGCGCATTAAGGCGCCGATCATTGTAATTCCAGTTGATTCACAGAGCAGAAATGCCTTGGCGCTCGACCTGGGTATGCTGGAACTCTCGAATAATATAAGCGAACTAGCTGTGGACGGCAAAGAGCAGAGAGCAGTTATTGACGACATTAAATTACAGCTAAAGAATGTTAAACTGTCAAAAGTTGCCATTTTAGATGGCAATGAAAGTACGCAGGATTGTAAGCTAAGCTTTGTGTTGACGGCTTAACCAGTTTGTATAGAATTTCATTCTTTTAGCCGTTGATGCAGCATATGGATTACTATCTAAAGTGAACATGATGAATCCAATGAGTTTTACGTTGGGAGTAGCGCGTAACCTTTCGAGCGCATGGTATAAAGAGTTACCCGAACTCAACGTCTCGGGACACCTGAAATCCATTGAGGTATGTGTTTATGCATTACACAAATTTGCAACATTAGAAAATCATAAATTTTCCGACCCAATTTCAGCTTACTCTGTTCACAAATGATTATGCATTAATTATGTCAATTTTGCAACGCAACCTAAGCGAGGGCGTTCATGAGTTTCCGCCTAGTCCAGCTGAGCCTGCTCTGACGCCGCACCGCGCGTTAAATGAAAAGCAGAGCTCAAATATTCGAACCAATGTTTCAACAGAACTTCGACAGGCCAACGAAAAAATTTACGAAACACTGAAATTCAATTTTCAGTTTGATGGTGTCATCATTAATTTAATGGAGAGTAAGAGACTATTTATCGAAAAAAACCTGAAAGAAGCTAAAATATATATTCTTATCTCACGTAGCTGAAGTTGAAGGCTTGGCGCGCTTCGGTATTTACTTGCTGTCTCTCAAGGGCACTAAACTCGTAGATGGCACTTTGAGCACATCAATGGTGCTGTGCAACATCCAACTGGATGATACGCGCCGACACACAGGCAGTAAAATTCGGAAATACTTAGGTTGCAAGGACTGGCAGCCCATGTCTGAAAACGACGGTGTCATCGACGCAAGTTACCAAGAACGAAACTTCATGGTCGACTTGACTGCCATTATCAAAGAGAATGATACATTCGGTAAATGCCGAAGCAAATATCGTTAATGTGAAAATTACCAAAAGAATTGTTTCTTTTTAGCCGAAGTGCGTGTTCGTGCCTTCGATTTGATTGTCTGCATTGATTTCTTGCTTAAGCTGACAACTTTCCTTGCATTACCACAAAGTGATGCAGTTCAGTCTGGACCGAAGCAGATAACTGAAACACCGAGAACAACCAAAGTCACTCCCGAAAATGTACCATTTTCAGATTTGGGTAAATTTTTATTATGTGCAGCGCCATCCTAGATGCGTTTATAAACTTTGACAAATTTTTGTTTTCAGAGCCAGTTGAAGTAACGAAAAAAATCAATTTTGTTCTGCATATTGACGAGCCGGACATAATACTCGTGGAGAGTTTAAATGATCTGAACACCAATGCCATTATATTCAATGTAAACACGAAATCTGAGCATCACGGTTAGGCATCATGATAATTATTAGTTTAATTTTATAGGCACAAGCGCATCTGAATTATCGGACAATTAACGAAAAGCAAATCATAAATGGGCAAATTGATGCCCTCAAGATATTTATGTGCTCGTTTATGCCCGAGAAGCGTGAGGCAACGCGTCACTATATTTTACATCCGTGCTTGATCAGTCTTCAGGGCTCCACTCCGGAGGAGGAGGGCCTGCACATAAGCTTAAAGTTCAGCGACATCATCTTGAATGTGTCGCCCGCCACCATTGAGCTGCTGAACAAAGCGATGCTGACTTTCAGCAGTGGCACAGCTGAAAAGCAAGCTATTGAAAATGGTCCACCCGACTATATGAATATTTGGAAGCCAGCGACTATCAATAATGATTCGTATTGGTTTACCAAAATCGAAAATGCAACCGATGCACTAAAATATGAATGCCCCAAGAAAACTGGTCGACAAAAAACCGAAAAGTGTGTTGTGGAAGTGCCGTGCATAACTCTTGTGATTGAATCTGGCTTGGGCTACTATACGAAGCCACTCATTTCGCTTGATACGCGTATGACGGCCGTTTTCAACAATTGGAGCCGCAATTTAAGCGCCCATGGATCACTCACGCTTAACGTCAATTATTACAATCAATACTTAGCCGAATGGGAGCCGATCATTGAGTTGATTGAACACGTTAATCGCAATGGCAAAGTTGAATATCTGCCGTGGGAGCTTAGCTTTAAATTGGGCCTTGAAAAGCTACAAAATGAATCGGACGAGACCACAGACAATATGATAACGAGCATTAAGATACATTCCGAAGAAAATCTGGAAATTACGATGAGTAAAACATGTCTGAAACTGTTGAATGAGCTGGGGGAGGCCTTTTCTCAAGCCATCCAAGAAGATGGTATGACCAAGCCAGATGTTGTTTCGCCTTATGTCGTTGTGAATGATACTGGTTTCGACATAACGCTCGACTTAAGCCGTGGCATATTCACGTTGCACGAGGTACACAGAGGCGGCGCAAGTAAGTTAAACTCTTCATTGGTATTGTATTCGAATCCAGACGAACAAGCCGTCGATCCGAATGATATTCAATCATGCAAAATATCGGCTGGAGGACGTGCCTATTTGCAAACTAAAGACTTAAGTAGAGTTACATGTCTGGAAGATGAGGAGTATAACCTTTATGTCCAGGTAGTGTCTAACCCCCAGTTTAATGAAGCTAGTTTTGATAGTAAATCAATTAATTTGCAGGTGGGCGATATTAGCAACAAGCCCGTCATTTTACCCGTTTCCAAAGCAGACACACGTTACTTCCCACTTATGCGCAGTATTTTCAATGACGCTTGGGCGATCGTCTCCAATGTTAAAATTGAATATGGAACTACAATAATAACTATTCATGGTGTTGTCAACGTATGTCCAAAATCAAATTTTATTTATTACAATCGCTTGAAGCGTGAACATCTTGTATGAAAACTTACAGATAGAAAACCATTTTACGACGCCGATCAATGTTTGTCGCCGTAATGCGACCGACGGCAGTGAAATACATATAGGACGGGCTCTTCCTGGCGAAATATTCCATGTGCCGTTGCATGCTATCTATGCCGAGCAAAAAGAGCTCTACTTTTCTTTGAGTGTAAGTTGCTATCCAGGGGCTACTGCTTTGCTGTTTGCAATTTGCCATTTTGTACAATGTAATGCTTTGTAATTTTTGCAGGGTTATAATACATCGATTCAGGGTATTGCATGGCATATTAACCCTTCGGATTTAAATTATTCGCACCAATTGCAATGTGATCCAAAGGATAAATTTGAGCCGTTGTATATTAATGCGTCGCGTAGTAAGACCGAAATTTACTTTGAAAAAACTTCCAAGTTTAAGCTATTGAGTGCCATCTACACCATACACCTGCGTCCACCGTTGTGCTTACATAATTCGCTGCCCATCGACATAATGGTGTCGGTCGCTGGCTGTTCGGTGCAAGAAAAGGCTGCTCAAACAGACGCGCAATTGTCATTGAAAGTAAGTTCAAAGTACGGCAAGGAACAGTTCTTGGACTATGGCGAGAAGAAGGTGCATCCTGGTGATATGCTGCATTTGCCCACAGTAAAAATTTCAACCAAAGGCAGCGAAATCAGCAGTTTCCTCGTGGTTCGCGTAAGTCAAACAAAGTTAGACCAAGTCCAACTAGTGTGCATAGCTGTTTTTTTTTTTTCGAATGAGCAGTTGCTACAATATTTGGAGAAGGACTGGTCTTGTACCACTGAGATACGGGATTCAGAAAATGATATTTCGATTTGGACATTTAGCTCGTACGATTCAGAAGTCAAGATGGAAATGGATCTCTATGTGATGTAAGTTAGTCCCTGGGCCGACTACTTATGGCAATCTCTAATATATATTCACTTTCATCAATTGCAGGACGGCTCATCGTGATGGCAGCTTTCTACTTACTCTTTACAGTCCTTTTTGGATGATCAATAAGACTGGTCAGATGCTTACGTATAAAACTGACATCTCCACTGTTGAGGTGCTCTATCATCCACCCGAATATTCAGGACCCATACTGTTTGCGTTCCGCGACAAGTTTTTCTTTGATAAGAAAAAAGCATCCATACGAGTAGATAATGGAGACTGGAGTGAAAAGATACCTCTAGATGTTGCCGGATCTATAGGCAGCGTCACTTGTCGTGCCAACAATCAAAGCTACGAGATTGGCGTTCATAATCATTTGACCCAGAATTCACTCACGAAGCAAATAACGTTTATACCCTTTTACATTGCGCGTAATAAATGCAAATATGCCATTGAACTGCAGGAGCAGAGTCGTCCGGGAGACCCATGGAAGCAACTCACATCGAATCAATGTGAACCTATTTGGCCAAAGCACGATTCCAATCACAAATTAATTGTCCGTGTGAATGGTATCATAACACCGGCCTTCGACTATACGGAGGCAATGTGTACGCTGCTGAAATTGGAAGATAGCCAACAAGGCGGCATCAATGTGGACGTGCAGACAACTGAAGGCGGTGTCTATATAACGTTCACAGAATATCAAATATCGGATGCACCTGGCCTGATAATAAATAACACATCCAAGGATGTACTTTATTATGAGAAGAACATCAAAATCGAAAACATTCTTCGGCCTAATGAAAGTGTATTGTACACCTGGTCCGATCCGACTGGCCCAAGGATATTGATGTTTGGCAAAAATAAGCAAGAAAGTGATTTGAAGCGCGATAATAGCGGTGAAGTTGTGTAAGTTCTAAATCTGAAAGAGGTCAATTTCATATATGAATTTGTTTTACCATTTCGTCTTACGAACTTTTTAGTTTGCAAGATGGCTGCACAGCATATTGGGTATCCTTTTTGGATGGATTGCAACGCGTGCTATTATTCACAGAGATCCAATCGATTATTGAGAACACACAAAGCGGTGCTGCACAGCAAGCAGTCACCCAAAGCATAGACCTGCATATTCACGGCATAGGCTTTTCGGTGGTAAACAACGAGACTGGCCTAGACATTCTCTATCTGGGCATTAAGAACTCTGGCATTATTTGGGAGACGAAAAAGGAAGATAAGACTCGCTTTAAGGAAATGACAATTCACGATACGGCAATGATAGAGGCGGAATATCAACGATATCTCATCGATAAAGCTGTTAATAATTTAAAGTACTACAAATTGGATAACAAATATTTGGTAAGTAGAGGAGTTATGTGCGCTATATATACATCTATTATAATATAATGCTTACAACTGCACAGATTGACTTTGATGACATGTTTCTGATAAAGAGTTCGCGTCGTGAATTGAGACGTAGCTTTTATCCGGGCATTTGGATGTCCAAGAAAACGCTGGCGCATCAAATACAATTGCATGTGAAAATCTATCGTATACAGATTGATAATCAGCTTCTGGATCCAATTTTCCCAGTGGTATTGGCACCAATTGCACCGCCCAAAAGCGTTGCCAATACGACAACGTTGAAACCGTTCATTGAGTGTAGCATCGTCCAGCGTATTATGCCAAATACCACGGTCAAGCAGTTTAAGTACGCCAGAATTCTTATTCAAGAGTTCCATTTCAAGGTCGACATGTTATTCCTAACGGCTATTGCTGATATGTTTGCAAAGGAAAATGATGAATCGCAGGCATCGTCGCTGTTCCGCACTGATGTGCAATCGATTAGTCTGCCACTGTCCAATTCCTTCGAGCAGCTCTCACAGCAGCAGCAGAAGAACTACTACGATAATCTACATTTGGGCCCATTAAAAATACACGTAAGCTTTTCAATGGCGGGCTCGGACACAACAGCACTTCCCGGATTTCTGGGCCCACTGGTGCAAGGCGTCGGCGTGACCCTTACCGATGTCAACGACGTCGTCTTCCGTTTGGCATTCTTTGAACGTGAATATCAGTTCTTTACGCAAGAGCAATTGATATCTGAAGTCACGTCGCACTATACGGGTCAGGGTCTTAAGCAGCTGTATGTGCTCGTCTTGGGCCTAGACGTATTAGGTAACCCTTATGGCCTAGTAGTGGGGCTCAAGAAAGGCGTCGAGGATCTATTCTATGAACCATTCCAGGTAAATTTGTCTTCTATAATTAAAATATCAACAGTTATCATTAACATATGTATTACTTTCAGGGGGCCATACAAGGGCCAGGTGAATTCGCCGAAGGTTTGGTATTGGGTGTGAAATCTCTTTTTGGTCACACGGTAGGAGGTGCAGCTGGCGCCATGTCCAAGTAAATATAATTATGATGCCGCTTATGTAACCAGCGAACTGACAGTGTTTTCCATTCATCATAGAATTACTGGCGCCGTGGGCAAGGGTCTAGCGGCTTTGACTTTCGATGACGAATACCAACGCAAACGCCGCCAGGGCATGCAGAATAAGCCAAAGAATTTCCATGAAGGTATAGCACGCAGTGGCAAGGGTCTTGTTATGGTGCGTGTATTACTGACCAAATGATTGCTTATAAATATTTAAAAATATGAAAATCATTTGCAGGGCTTTGTCGACGGCGTCACAGGTGTTGTATCCAAGCCAGTTGCCGGCGCCCGTGAACAGGGCGTTGAAGGCTTTTTCAAGGGCTTGAGCAAGGGTGCTATTGGCCTAGTGGCGCGTCCCACAGCTGGTGTTGTTGATTTCGCCAGTGGCAGCTTTGAGGCAGTCAAGCGTGCTACTGAAGCCAGCGAAGATGTCAAACGCATGCGGCCACCACGATTCCAACACCACGATAATATTTTGCGACCCTATTGTCAAGCGGATGCCATTGGCAATAAAATTTTAAAGTAAGCATCGATTTGTTAAAATCGAATATGTACGAATATGTATTTGATAATGATTGATTTTATAGAGAGCTGGATAAAGGAAAATATGCGACAACAGATAGCTTCATTTACTGCGAAGAGATTGTGCAGAAGTCCGAATTCTTACTGGTGACAAATCATCGAGTGATCTACGCTCAGCGTAACGATATATTTGGAGTATGGGTGGTAAGTTGTTGCTGCTTTCATTTTGGTGATTTTCCTAATGCACATGCACTACACATATCGCAGTCACTCTGGTCGTATCAATGGAACGAGATCATTTCCATAATAGCGACGTCACGTGGCGTGCAGATCAAAACCAAAAGAGATGTCAAAAAAGTGATGGGTCTGCTCGGGTCACGCGAGAATCAAAACAAGCTTATACTAGTGGCCGATGAGCGCAAGCGTAATACTCTGGTGGAATTAATGGAATCTCAACGCGTGGAATCACCGTCTCTGCTATCTATCAGTGTAGTGCGCGATTCTATCTATTGAATTAATGCCGATTATCGAAAATTGCATACATTGTAATCCTATGGAATCATAAAACAAACAGGTCAGCGCACTAAGTGGATAGCATCTAGGTGTTGTCCCTCTAATGAGCACATATTTAAATAGTTTTCATCGCATGAAAATGCAAGCACACATATTCTAATACATATGTATATTAACAGTTATGTTTTCACATTTAAATTTTATGTAAACGTTAATAAACACGAAAACGAATTGTCAAACCGATCCAAATTTCACTGTCCATCGTCCAGTCTACACCTTTTTAAGGAAGCTGCTCGGAGGTACTGAGACCGGCATAATGGGCTCGTAGTTATTGCAATTGTCGCTCTCGCAAAATGAGGACAGTGAAGCGAGCGCATTAGCAGCAAGCGCCTCCACATTGAACATGGTCGATAAATGGCCGCTACTCTCAAACTGGTTGATGATCATGTTCACTTTGCTCTTGGCGTCCGCCTTGAGGCATGGCGACGTGGGACTGTTGCCGCTGCTGTTATGGCTTAATTGTGAGTCGCTTTGGGTAACATCGTAGCCATCGCACATGTCCAAGCCATTCAGCAGATTCTCTTTCTCGCTCTGCTTGCATGTGGCATTGGCAGGCGCACTAACAGCTGTGCAAGCGCCAGCAGCAGACCGACTGCTGCCTAGACCAGTGGTCTTATTCAGGCGACTGAGAAACCAATTCCTTGCCAGCTTATCACATTCCTTGCTGCCAGTTTTCTGTGTGCCTGCCTGTACGGTTGCTGCTGGTGGCTTGCGTTGCTTTGCCTGTTCCTTCAGCGTTGGTGGTATTGGTGAACTTGTCAGCGACACTGCCTCGCCCTCGCTCGAACTGCATGAATATGTCTTTTTGGCAGCCGGTTTCAGACGTTCCGGGCTCGGACCCCCCGCCGATAATTGACTAGAGAGTTCACTGTGCACGTTTTTCACCTTCGACTTGAAGTCCAATTTCAAGGAGTCGTGTAGACTGGACGATTGCGGCTTCAGTTCGACAGAGTTGCCAACGCCAATGAGCAGCCCAGATGATTCGATTCCGCCGGAAGGAGTCTCTGCTTCTGCCTTCGATAACAGGGCTGGCTGTGCTGGATACTTTGGTACGTCATATTCGAAACGCTTGGCCAATGCACTGGGACTGTTGCACTTCTCTGGTAGCCGTGGTGGCGTTACAGGCTCACCGCAATTATAAATGGGCGATGGCTCCTCGTAAATGCAATCGGCCATATCGACTACACTGCAAGAGGTGTAGCTGGACTTCTTCATGACTGGTGGTGTGGGTAGCTTGCGCGGCATTTTCAATGATGGTGTAGCACTTACGACAGCGCTGCTGTTTGCGGCATCACCACGTATAGCCGCTTCAATGGCGTGTATCCATTCTTTGGCATCCACTTCGTTGCTCGCCTGGTAAACGAACTTCTTATTGGGATCGGCGGTGGTGATTTGAAAGCAAACCTCGCGCCGCTTGCCCTCTCCGGAGTGCTCGATTTCAATGGCCGAACTCTTTAGATATAATGTGCTGGTGGGTCGACAAGCGGTCGGACCATCCGCATAGCAGAGCATCCAGTCGTTGAGTATGCCGCAGTAGCACTTCTTGCTCTGGTCGAAAAATAAACGTTTCTCGATGCGTTGCAACTGGCCGTATTTGGTGGAACGTTGTATGGCTAGATGGCCGGCTGGCAGCTCCCTGTAGGGGCAATCGATGGCCAAAGACAAATCAAAGTCGGGCGCAATGGCCTTTTGTGTTTCATCGTCTGCCAAGCTCTGGCATGTGTCATACAGCTGCCTGTCTGCATTGTCTACTGGTGCGGCCAATTGTTGGCTGCTGGAACACCGAAATGTCCTATCACTGTCCACCGATGTGTTGCTGGCAAAATCAATGTACTCCCGCGAGGCGGACACTGTAATTACAACTAATTACTGCATATTCAAGGAAGTAAGTGCGCAAATTTCTGCTACTCACGCGAATTCTTTGATGTGGATGTGGATGCTGTCGATGACAACATTTCCAGATAGCAACCGGTCTCGACACTGGCACTATCTGCGGCAGCGGCAGCAGCAGCAGAAGCAGCAGCTGCCATAGTTGTTTCTGCCTTGCTATCGACACAGCCATGGCCGAAGCCATTCGATTTAATGGATGGGGCGGAAGCAGAGGCTGTAACTACGGAGGCTGCGGCAACAGCAACGTCCATGTAGTCGGCCGCCTGCTCGTCTGCATACCTAGCCAAGAGTAGCTCGCAACGGGCCAACAGCTTGACGGTCTGCGCAGCATCTGTCACGTGAAAGAGGTTTGAGGCGTTCTCATACTCGGATGTCTCCAGCGAGGCACGAAAGTGTGCACGCACATCTGTAATGATGAAAGAGAGTTTCTATGTTTAGTTTGCCACATGCATATATATATATATATATATATATATATATATATGTGTGTATGTATGTATGTGTATATGTATGTATAGACGTATGATTGGATGTAGATGCATGCAGTTTGTTTTCGAAAGGTTTCGTTGTGGACTCTGCAGCGGGTGCTGGACCAGGGTTTCGTTTCGATCGAATGAAGGCGACGTGATAGACCCCATTAAGTATATTTATTCTGGATCAGCGTATCAAGTCGATCGCCCGTACATATGTGTACGCATCGATATCTGACCCCGCCTCCGCAATTGGCATGCCAATTGTTCAAAGGCTATTTGGTTTACAGTGATTTTCAAAATTACCAACCACCCGCCGCTCCCCAAATTCAATATTTTCTATTAAAAGTCACTAAAATAAATACATAATAATGTTTTTCCACGTCCTTG
>JBANCW010000053.1:11556-29235 GCA_037040085.1 Colocasiomyia kotana | reverse complement strand
GAACATGAAACCAAAAAAAAAGAAAAGGGGTGCCACCCACAACTTTGTGAGCCTAAATTAGCCTCCCACCTCTCCCCTCCCCCCCCCCCCCCCCCACCACCACCACATAAGCCCAGCGTGTCTGCTACAGCTACAGCAAGATGTATTTGCTGTCTGTCTTCAAGCAGAGTAAACTAAGCGTTCAATCACTTCATCAATCATGCTCCAAGCCTACTGCACAGCTTCACTATATGCATAAAGTTTATGCGATTTTTTTTTTCTGTCTACAGATATGAAGGGCACATCAATCACACATCAATCACACATCAATCATTCTCGGATTTAATTTAATTAACAACAATCGTAGGCTGCGAAGCAATATTTTATTATCGACAATAAATTCGCTCATTTTCAATGCGCTTTTTTAGCCATTATGAGCAGTTCTTTCAATCATTCAATCAGCACATGAAATTCAATACTCAATATTGACCTATCACAATGTAATACTTTGTTGCTAATAGTCGCAGTTTTGCATTGTTTGATTGTCAAAAAAAAAATCAGTTTCGAAATCTTTGATTGATTGAATGTTAAATGAATATTCCTAGATCAATCAAAGTCGAAAACGCTGACATGAATATCAAGCTGGCGTTTTACATACTTTGAATAAAATATGAACGCATCTCAATCGAGCATCAAGCAGGCACAGTTTAATGCACATATCAATCAAGCAGGCTAGCCAAGTGGCATCAGTTTTTGCTTAAATATGCGACATTTTGCTTTTGCGGCCATCAATCAAATGTGGAACATTCGAGCACTTCAGGCATTTCAATCCGCTGCTTATGGCATTCTATATATATAGATTTTGTTTTTCTCTGCAATGCGACCACGGAACGAGTGTGACGAGCTGGGCACGCTTAAATGGAGCGAAGACACTTGACGGCATAATTCGCATATCGTTCGTCTGGCGGCAGTCGGGCAGACCGACTGACTGCAAGCCGGCTGGCCCACAATTGCCCATCGCCCATTGCATAATGCTGCTGTACTACACAAAATGACACTTCACACTGGCACACACACACACACACACACACACACACACACTTGTCTACCATATTGCATATGCCGGCCATGTGTGTGTGGCACTCAAAGTGCTGCTTCGCTGTTGCAGCTACTCCATGGCTGGACATAGAGCCACACCGACAGCAGCAGCGCAGCAGCAGCGCTAGCACTACCAATAAACGATACTTTTTACTTTGCCTCCCTCACCCCCCTCCTCACAGACGAATCCACCCCACTTGCGACGCCTACGCATCATTGAGTGTGGCAGCCGCCACACAATTCATTGGAGCCATCACTCAGCGGTTGCGGTTGCTTGCTTTTGTTGTTGTTACCAGTGTTGATGTTGTTGTTGTTGTTGTTTGTTTGTTTGTTTATTTGTCGTTGCCAGTGGCAGACCCAAGCTGACCGGGTTATGCTCGTACTACCACATTTGGCCAGTGACCAATATTGCATGGAAGTTGCATGCAGTAATCGAATTATGTGGCAGCACTCTCGCATGTACCTCACTCTCTCCCTCTCTCTCGCTCTCTCTCTCTTCATCTCTCTCTCTCTCTCTCTGATTGTTGCGGCAGCACTGTCACTCGCTGCACTTATGCAGCAGGTCTGCGTTTGAGTGCTTTTTAAGCGCCTACACACACACACACACACACACACATATATATACATATATACATATGTCTGTGTAAAAACCCCATGGAATCCATATTAATTTGGGTTTGCTTTTTGTTTGTGCTGCTGCAGTTCTCTTGTCAAACGCAATCAAAGCGCAGAATTTTCCCTCATTTTTGCCCGCTTTTCTTTTTGTGGTATTTCCCATAACCGGCACATAATGCATTTATGCAGGCTGTCGATTGCATGGGGGTGGCAAGGCTTCACGGCACACGGCATTAAAGGCCGTAAAAATTATGCCTTCAGCTGAAAGCTTCAGTCTCAAGGATTAGCAGAGCAACTGTTTGCATGAAACCGTTGATATTTTTGCTATGCGGGTCGCAAACTAAATTACTTACTGGCTCGCTTGTATAGCAGTTAGCTTTTGTCATAGCACTGTATGTATTAATAGTCTTAAATTAATGAGTGCCAGCTAGAGTTGTCTTGCGCTGTTCACATAGCAGTGAGCTCGCTACGAAGACGTGCTGCTCGTATTGGCTTGTAGAGCATTACAAGTTACATAGCAGCCAGCTAGTGTCGTCTATAATCGAGCAGCCAGACCAGTTGAATAGTTGGCATAACTAGCCAATTAACTTGACATCATAACATGAAGTCAGCATAGTAAAACAAGTTTCAAGACAATCAGCTAATGCCTGCAAGCAAAGCGCTGCAGCCAACGACATTTACATGAGCTGAGCATATAGAATGCCAAGCAGCTTGTACGTTTACTTGGGACTGCAGCATACTTATAGCGATAGCGAGTTCCATGACAGTCAGCTTTTGTCTGCAAGCAACGGATTAAGCATGATCTGTACGATCATGCTAAGTTCTTTACACACGCTGAGCAAATGAAATTTCAAGTAGTTTGTTCGAGCTATTTGTAGTTTAAGCTGTACATTTCAATAAGTTATATAGCAGTCAGCTTTTCCATTTAAGCATTGCATTTACCGATCTATCTAAGCCGGCTTAATGCTATGCACATTGAGTCAGTACATAAAGTTCTAAGCAAGTTCTTGCAGAATTTAAGCATAGCAAGCAAAATTTCAGGTTACAAATCAGTTAGCTTATGCTGTGACTTAAAAATCAGCTTTGCTTTAAGGTGGTAATTTTATCAGGGCTAGCAAGCAATTTTTTATATCCGTATCTGTATGCCAGTAAACATTGGAGTTAAAGAGCAGTTAGCTTTTGTAGCTGAAGCGCTTTATGCAGCGCAAATCTAGAAGTAATATATTTAATTTACAATAAATGAACTTAGAGCACACAGCTTTTGTATGCAAGTAATAAATTTAGAAAACTTACAAAGGCTGGGGAATACGCGAAAACGGGTTTTAACCAAATAACTAAAAAAAAAAACTATAATTCTTAATGTTAAAAGCAAAGTCGTGCATGACTAAATAACTATAAGCACAGCAGTTAGCTTTGGTATGCAAGCAAATAGCGTGTTAAGTTCCTCTAATGCCTGTTGGACTTACTATGTATGAGTTGCAAGGCAATAAGCTTATGCTTGGCTTACTTAAAATGCCGTCATTGCATTTTTCATTGCATTGGCTCTTGTCGCCTCTCTGCTGCGTCTCACTCATTGGTTGCTGGGGGTTACCTGCCCCAACGTTGTAGTTCATTCGATTGTCTTAGCCACACACATGCACACACACACACACACATGCATGATGCATATTGTTCATGCAACTACATTGTGCTTTAGTCATGTCAAATTCTTCAGCACGCGCTTTATGACAGGCAAACGTATGTAACACAATTAAGGCTGTAGGCGACACACCGAGACAACCAGCTAACTGTGCACATACATGTATGTGTACGTGTATGTGTGTGTGTGTGTGTAATATGAGCAGAACGTGCAACTTGACAGTTTAATGAATGGCCGGCCAATGGCCACTCCATGTTGTTGTTGCTGCAGCTGCCACTGACATGAATTTATATTTATATTTAAAGCTTGAACGAGTACCTTGTACTTTGGTGCCAGCTCCAACAGCAAATTGATCAATTTTTGCATTTAACACATACACACGTAGACAATTAAAATGGCAGACTTGCATGCTCGTCTGTGTGTGTGCGTGTGTGTGTGTGTGTGTTTAAGCTGGTTTAAGGTTAGGCCATTCAGCCAGCAAAATAATGTTGCATAGCATTTAGTCTTGCCTTGCATTGCTTTGCTTTGCGGAAGGAAGTTGGCAGAACAAAAACAGCAACAACACACACACACACACACATGCACTGAAAAGGCAAAGCATGTCATGTTTGCGTGTGTGTGTGTGTGTGTGTCGCAACATGTTGTACGCGTCGGCTAGGCGGCAGCAGTCGCAACACGCTCCCCCTTATACACAAGCGCAACCGTTGCTCCAAGGCAAGCACAGCGCAGCCGTTTAGCTGCTTGACTGGCTCACTGACTGATAACTTTCAGTTGGCATTTGGCAGGCGACTCGTACGGTTTAACCAGCGAATACAGCAAGCAATCGACTAAACTAACTAATGACAGCTACAAAATATAAAATGTACCGTCGTCACTAACTATACTCGTCTAAAAATGTGCGCGCCATTTTTTAAAAAGAAAAATATTGCTTAAAATTGCATTTTTTTTTTTTGTTTGTTAATTTTTGTGTAGTTTTGTTGAGTGTGTTGATTTCCAAGGAGGTGGCAACGCTCTGCACGCATAAAGCAGCAGCCCCAAAAGTATGCAACATTTTTTTTAGCAAAGTGCATTCTTGTCTATTCGGTAACGTGGTGATTGATAGATGGGACGCATCAAATGTTAATTTGTTCAATTGATTGATGGTGGCTTGCAAGTGTGAAACTGCTGCATATATAGAAGAGCAAGTTGCTCTGCCTGCATGTGTTTGTGTGTGCGCGCTATGTGAGGCAAAGCAAAGTAAGCTCAGCAATTTTGCGGCGGCTGATCAAAGCAGAAGCTGTGTTTGAGCCAAGACTGCTGGCTCTTTTATTATGTAAGTAAGCACAAATACAGCGCTGTTACCAAGTCGATAGTGACATCAATTGCCCGGCATTTACCATTGTGTATAGCCGTAGTCGAAACGCAAAATGCTTTTGTTTTTGTACTACTATTTCATGCTCGACTTTTGAGTGGGTATGTTTGTTTTTTTCTTTTTCTTGGCACGGCATAAAGGTGTGTGTATGGCTGGGTTGTGCCATGGTCAGCTTGCTATTGCAATGCACTGTGTGTTTGTCATTACTTAACACCTACAAATGAAACGCCCGTGCGCACGCTATTATGCTATTACAGCAGCTACTAATACAACTAGCACATGGCTTCGACTAACCCCAAAAACAATAAGCTAAATAGCAGAGAATGACAAAAACAAAAAAAAAAAAGAAAAGAAAAATACCGTTGCTAGCCATCATCAATGTATGGATGTATGTATGTTTGTATATTTTATTATGTGTATTGGTATTCGTCATGGCCCCCAGAGCACAGCACTGTGCTTGCTCTTGTTATTGCATGCTAATTTGTTTCGCTGCGCGGGCAGCAGCAGCGGCTGAAAAGTATGCAGTAAAAATGAAATTGTAATCACATTTAATGCCGTCGAGTGGCTGGCAAATGAGAAGGCAATAAGCAATGAATGATGGAAAGGCAGGGCGCAAAACGAAACGAGCAACTTAGCAAGTTGGTTAAGCAACGCTTGAGACGTAAGTCAGACGCATCAGAAAAAAGCGCACAGAAAAACAGCAACAACATGCACAGCCAAAGCCAAAGGCAGCAGCGCAGTCAACGGTGCTAGCATTGTCGCCATTTTGCCGCACGCTTGAGCACCACCTGAACAAGTTTGGCCTAAATCTTGTCACTGTAATGTGAGTGTAGTCGTTTTACACACACACACACAGAAACGCTCATGTATATGCATGTAACAACTGATTTTATAGCCAGCCAGCCATGAGCAGCAGCAGCGCTGCTCTTACTGTGTTCGCCGTTATCAAATGGCAAGCGATCAAAGAGCTAACAACGACAACAACAACAATAGCAGTAGCAGCAGCAGCAAAGGCAATGGCAATTTTTTCTTTGCCCTTTTGCTTTTGTGCTTCTTCTGCCACTACTACTATGCACATTTGTTTGGCCACTTTTGCATGGTTATACACAGTCTGTAGTACATGCACATCAGACCAGAGTGCTGCCTGCGCAATTCCTGGCAATTTTATTTCGCTCACAAATCGTTTTAGATCTCCGCTATTCTTCGTTTTGATAGTTGTGGACGTCAATACACGCATACATATAATATATCATATTCAAAATCAAGTAAATTAATATTTATATGTGCAGACATATGTATGCAGCACATAGCACATACATATAATATTCGTGTATACGTCGTCTAGCACGCGCGGTTGTTGACTGGGTCACTTAATTGGCACAACTGATCGCATACGGCAATTCCATTTCGTCATAAGCACAAAGAGCGAAAGCGCAAAAAAGAGAGCGCGTGAGCGAGACAGTGCATTGCGTTGCCTTAAACCGTTATACCGCTACCTTGCGTTTGGCATGAAATGCATTTGTTGTAATTGGCGGAATAGCACAGACAAAGCAAAGCCAAGCACATGCAAAGCGATAAAAACAAGGCGCCACATCTTGTGCATGCATACATATGTATGAGTGTGCATTAATAATTACACACACATACATATATATACATACGTATATATGTATATATAAGCAATTAAATCTTATTTGTGTTTATTCTTTCTGAATCTAAGAAATTTTTACTGCAATTAAGTATAAAATATTCAAATGTTCAGATAAGATCGAGCATTCTTAACCTAAATCCGTTCAGATTGATTTTAATTTGCATATTTATTGATAAATTTAAACTTAATATTAAATCTAAAATGGGTCTTAAGAAACTTTGGAGTACTAGTTAGAGAAACTATATATAATTTTTCTTTTAATTTTTATTTTAAAATTGCATCAAATTTTTTGCGTTAAAATTCTTCGAAAATTTCTGTTTCTGAAAATTTGGCAGTTCGATTCTTGCGCAGCTGCAAAATCATTTCATTTTCAATCAGTTTAAATATTCAGACTAAATAACTCAAAATTTCCATATTCAAGTTCTCAAACTTAATTTTCATTAACACTTTAAATTTGCAAATCTGTTTCAAATTTGTTAAAAATTTTGAGTTTGTCTAGTTTAAATATATAAATTTACATATTTCAAGGTTTTTCGCATCGACTTTTGTTCAAATTTGAATTGATTTCAACTTCCATATTGAAAATATTATTTGTGAAATCTCCGCTTTGAATTTGTCAAACTTTCATTACAAACTTCTATAAAATAAAAATGTTTTTACTTAACTAAAATTTATTTATTTATTTATTTTTTCATACACCTTTTTTTCTATTTCTTTTATTACTTTACGTCATTTATTTTTATTTATTTATTTATTCATACACATTTTTTCCAATTCTTTTATTACTTTACGTAATTTATTTTTATTTATTTATTTTTTCATACACCTTTTTTTCTATTTCTTTTATTACTTTACGTAATTTATTTTTATTCATTTATTTTTTCATACACCTTTTTTCTAATTCTTTTACTACTTTATGCAAAATCTATTTTATTTTGATTCAAAGCTTATCATTTTTTGGTCAAATATTTGTTTTTAATTTGTTCAAACCTTGAACAAAAAATTTGAAAAATTTTTAACTTCAGTTTTTCTTCTTCTATTTTTACTAAGCATTAAATTTATTTCAATTTCCATATTCCAAATGATATTAACAATTTATATTTTAAATCTTCATTTTAAATTTGTTCAAACATTTAAATTTGTAAAATTTCTTTAAAATTAGATATTGCTAAAATATTTGATTGCTCGGTAGCAGATTTCCTTGCAAAATAGTAAGGATTTTTAATTTATGCAATGCTCCTTTTCAACTTTGTTAATAACTTAAATATTTGCAAATTGCTCATGTTCAATTCTATTTAAAAATCAAATTTGTGCAAATTTTCATATCATCCTTGACAGTTTTCCGTCTTTTTACGAAACCATACAAAACTTTCTTTAGCTCGCCGGCCCCCCGCCCATTTTCCAATTGCTTGTCTGCATTTTGTTGTTTTTTTCCAACAGCAACTCTGCGTTCAAGTGCAACGCACCGCCCACCGTCCTCCAACCGCACCACCAATCACACAAGCAACGCCTTGATCATTCAATTTTTGAACTGTGCATTTTGCATATTTGCTTCCGTTTCCGTTTTTCCTTGGCAAGTTTTAAGGTTCCTTCATCGAATTTATTATAAAAGCAGCGCGCTGGGACAGCCCCCCCTGCTCATCAGGCTTTGCCTCTATGTCTCTGTCGCTGTGTTGGTGCTGGTGCTGGTGTTGGTTTTGGTATAGGTATTGGTGTCTGTATCAGGCAGTAGTTCGTCAAGTCAGCAAGCACAACTGACAAGCGGCCATTAATATATACAATTTTGCCGTTGTTCTTGGCCGCCTTTTTGTAAGTTTTGTTCTTGTATATGGCATTATTATGAGTGTTTTTTATAGCGAAAAAAAAAAGTGAAATAAATAAATAAAAGGCCGCCGTCGTTATGCGGGTGCCATTTTGCCGGATAGACTACAAGAGGCAGTCAGCTTGTCAATTGAGGAGATGGGGTAGCGAGACAAGCGGTCGCGAATAGGAGGCGATAGGAGGGCTGACTGGGGTAACGGTTGCTTGCGCCATTTATGAGGTCAATGAAAATTTTGCGCTGCCTGCTGACGTGCCGCCCGTTGTGCTGCCAACTTTCCATAACCAAAATAAAAGTAATTGCGAGCACAGCACACAACAAAAAAGTCGAACAATCGCATATACACACACACACACACAGGCATACTCATACACACATACAACAACATAATACACACTCACACATAACCAACTCTATTTAAGTAGGTTCCAATGTCATTGGGGGCAATGCTTTTAAGGTTTTTCGCTTGATAGTTTTATAGTTTCTTCAAACTTTTAGTTTTTTTTTTTTTTTTTTTTTTTTTTTTGTGCCAAAACTGTCTGACTGCCTGCTGGCCCAACTGCCAATGGCCCCTCTGCCATTGCCTGATTGCTGAAGAAGCTGCTTTGCCGCCTTAAGCCTGGTGGTGGTCGAATGTTGACAGTTTCACTTAGCCGCTTGCCTGCCTATCGATTTATATAAAGTGCAGACACAAAGCGAGCGGAGTGACGAACATTCAGTCAAACTGACAACTGAGTGAAAGCAGGACTATGTCTTTCACTAAGCTGCTGAAAATGTCTGTCGAGAGTTATTCATTCTCAAAATGAGCGAGAGCCTCCGACTGTGGCAGGCACAGCAAGCAGGCAAGCAGGCTCAAGCAGCAACTGGTAGATCTAAACGTAGGCCAACATCAGCATAATTTGCAGGTATTGTTGGGTTAAAGAATTTATCGCGGTAGCGTGATACTTGAATTTATCATATCCAAATTTATGAAAATTTTCATTTGGGAGAAGCTCTCTTTAAGTTTAAACTCTAAAAGGTAAAATTTAGCAAATAGTTGAAAATGCTTTTAATGGAAATCTCTTTAATATCAGCAGAACTGACAACAAATATCAATGAACCAAAACATAATTGAACTGTATGCCAAATTTGCCGCCGCTGCCTCTTATGGCACCCAAGTTCACTGAGGTAGTTGAAAGCATACTGAAGAAATAAAAGAGTAACCACAAAACTGGCTGTGCGTAAAATTAGAAATCAAAGATTCAAAATATAAATGACTTGCATGCCAAATTTGCTGGCTCTAGCGCTTATAGTTCCTGAGATCACTGAGGTCGCTGGGATATTAGTTGCGTACGCATGTAGGAACGCCGCTCTATTGATACGATTTTTAATGCTCATAAAAAACGAAAAGCCATAAAATAGATATTATATATGTAATATACTTTTTTATAATTAAGGCATTTTAAAATGGCCAGCAAAGTAGTTATCAAACAAGCGGAACATAACCTAACTGCAAGCCAAATTTGCCATCGCTAGCCCTTATGGGCAGTTGGGAGCAGTAGAACTTAGGAAACAAGCAGCTCTATATTGATGCAATTCTATCTGATACTCTAAGCTTTAAAGTCTCTTTGATTGCTAACATGCCTAACCGTCTGTCACATGCTGTCTATCAAATGTGAAATACCCGTGTACAGCTCTAATATATGCAAAATGTGCAGCAAGTCTCATCGATTGTATAGTACATAAGCGCTGTATTAACGACAATGGTTTGCAATGCCAGCCAACCAGCGGGGCATATCACGGCATATTATTCATATTTATTATCAATTTAATGTAGGGAGTTCATTATGTTCGTGTGTGTGTGTGTGGGTTGGGGGGGGATGGCAAACGGTGGCGTTGGTACATTTTTGGTCAATCGTTAGCGAAAGTTTTAAATTTAAAATTCCAACAAAGTTGGCAAGGTCAAAAAAATCAACTATGATGAGTGCTTTTGCAGGTGACAGCGAAATGGCAATGTCAAACAGTCTGTCAGCCAGTCAGCTAGTCAGCCAGGCTGACAGCCAGTCAGCGAGCCAATGGGCCAACCAACCGGCCAACGGGACAGCCAGCCATGACAAGCGAACATTAATGGCAGCGGTATATCCTATAAACTAACTGCGAGACAACAATTCTATAAATACATAATATTTGTTTATGTAATGCCACATCCACACACACACACACACACACACACACACATGTATTGCATATGTATGTTCCACATATTGGTAATACTTATATACTCGCTTAGTTTGTTTGCTTTATACTTGGACTTGATTGCGTACTGCCACTTTTGCATTAAGGTTATCCACCGCATTTATTTATGTATTCAATTAGAGCTGACATTCAGCGACTACTACTACTGACGCATGCAGCCGGCAGGACGTAATAGGCTCTTCTGACCTAGCCATAGTTAGCAATGAAATATTGCTTATTGTAAATCACAGCAAAGAAATCTATAGACAGCAAAAAAAAAAAGAAAAAATAAAAATAAAAACAATCATGATATGACAAACAAGCACAGTATCTATGGTTAAGTGGGCTGGCCTTTACTGTTACTTTCATCAGGCTTAAAATGGGCCAGATAGGACCAGTTATATTTCAGAGCTGCAAAAAAAAAAAAAAATGATTTCAATCAAACGAAATAAATAGTATAAAAAATGGGACAAAATTGAAAAACGGCACACGGCAAAATAATAGATTCAGATAGGTTTCTATCAACAATGCCCTACATTCGAGGGCTACGAAAATAAATATATAATTCAAACAATAAAAAATGTGTCAGCTTTCAATAGTTACACAAGGAACAAATGCTTAATTTAGATATGTTTTTATCGGCAGCCCCTCACACTTGAGGGCTGCAAAAATTGATATTAATCAAACGATAAAAATAACATGCAAATGGGTCAACATTCAGAAGCTACACAAGCGAAAATTATAGATCTTCTTAGGCAATACCCTACATTTCGGGGCTGCAAAAAAGAAAAAAAAATTAATAAATACTCAAACGGTAAAAACTGGCATTAAAAGGCGTCAAATCATAAAAGCTACACAAGCGGAAATGCCAGGCTTAGAGAAGACTTTATCAGCAATCCAAATAAAGAAAAAATAAATTTATTGATTTATGTCCGAATTTTCCGCAACAACAATTGAATTCATCTTTTAAGCTATTGTCTATTCTATATTTGCAACGGTTTAACATCTATTCATGCTTACTTACAAGAAAATTGTATTTGTAGGCTTGAAATTCGGTTCTTTCAATTAAAATGAAATCAATGAATTCCGAAAAAAGTAAAAATCGTTTCGATCGATTAATTAATAGAATCATAATGCAGCGCCACCTGTTGCTCCTGATTTGGCACCCACAGCATTCTAACGGTTGCCAGACTTGCAAAAAAAAAATGAAGAAGTTGAAAGAACTTCAGCTCAGCTCACTTTCGGGCAGCACTACGAATGTTGGAGAAACACTGAGCCGAGAAAAATGAAATACAATTATTTTTATGTCTTACTAAATTGGTCAGTCGCTTGTGACGCAAGGCATCACTGGACCAAAAAGGATATATATATATATATATATTCCTAGCCATGTCCGTCTGGCTTCTTCTCCTGTTTATATGCTATCTAGTCTCTGTGCTAAATACATTTTGAAAATGGAAAATGCATACATTTCTTAATCTTACACTGTTTAACAAAGCAAAGAAATACGAATCGTATGCGTATGGGGCTGCCAGGGTATATAAAATTCGGTATACTGAAATAGGAGGCTATCATCTTCATCATTGTAGCTTCGACGAAAGTCGTTGTAAGGAGCTGTTAGTTCACCTGACATGGGTTTTCTATGGGACAATGTCCTGTGAAAGTCTGTACCAATGCCACACAGTTCGCTCGTCTGTTTTTTTTTTTTTAGCCTAACGCCCCAATAGCATCCTCCACTCATGGGTTCGCTACTGGAACTGCTATTTGTTTGGCAAGAGTTCTTTAGCCTTCTGAGATGAGTAATGTGCTTTGTCAAAAAACACATTAAATGTACTTTAATCGGTTTTCGTCTAGCTGCTTTTTCTTGCAAAAGTTTTACACACTCTTTTGTCCACAAACATAATTCAATGCATCAAAGATTAAAAGCAATTTCATTGAATCAATGGATTCCAAACCCTTTTTAAATCTATTGTCATGTGTGGCTAGACTGTGTGATTGCATATATTCTACTTACAATAATAATAATAAAACATAACAATACAAATTTTAATAATAATTGCCGAGTGCTCATAACTTTGCTCATTGGCTAACTGATGTTGTGCCTTGCCACAATTTTCACTAGCATGTTGTTTGTTGTTCTTTTGTTTGTATTGCCGTACTTGTTGTCATTATTATTATTACTGTTATTGTCATAGCAGTTAGAGTTATTGCCCCATTATAGGTTGCAAGTTCAATGGACTCCAGACACGAAATGTCTGAATGAATGTACTACGAGTAGTAATGCCAATAATTTGTTGGCGTTACTGCAAGTCATCGGCAATGCGATACCTATATGTATATAGGATATAGCATAAAGCATATCGCTTAAACTTATTCGGCATAAGCGAGGTGTGCCGCAAGTGTAGCCAAGCTAAAAAGTTTGATAAAACTGTAATGGCAATATTCTTCCGCCAGCATTTGTAGACACCCCAATACTATCTTCAATATCTATCTTCCATACTATCTACACTACCTCTGATTTTTCTTTCCATATTCGCTTTCACGTTGCACACTATTCTTCCAGCATTTTTCTCTCTTTCATCCAATATTTTATACAAGTTTTTCTTACACTTTCTTCCACCACATAACAAACATTTTTTGTTCTTTCATATCATCTTTTACATCTATCTACTTGATCTTTTCTTAAATCTACTTCCACACTTTTTCTTCTCTTTTTTTTTTGACCTCATCGTCCACACTATTGCCCGCTTTATCTACCATTGTATCTTTTACGCCATCCTTCACGCTGACTTCTTCTTTGCCTATACCTACAACTTCGACTCTATCTTCTACTTCCGCTTTATCTTCCCATACGTTTTCCACTTTAACTTCTGCATTAACTTCACGCTTCTTACTTTCACACTATCTTCTACTCTGTCTTATAGTATATCTAATCACCCATATGCCACCTTTATATAACAATCTATCCTCTAACATTTCTTTCACAATTTTCACGTTTTATTTCTAGATTGTTTCACTCCCGAAAGTTTCACTCTTGCTTCTAATCCATCTTCCAATATATCTTACCTTTTTTTCTTCAGTCTATCCACTTTGTGTCTTTACTTCTGTCATTCTATCTTTTAGTTTTATTCTACTATCTTATACTTTATAATCCTACAATTGGTATTCTATTAAATCTTTAACTTCCACTTAATCCTCTAAGCTGTCTAAGCATATATCATACCATTTATATACCACTCTGTTTTCTAATCCATCTTCCATTCTACCTTGGAGTCATACTATTATTCTATTCCAACAATCTGCTACACTTTATCTGCTCCTTCAACTTCCACTCTTTTCTTTAATCTATCTTCGCATATATCCTACCATTTTTATGCCTCTCTGTCTGCCATCTATATTGTTTTCTATGTTCCATTGTATCTTCTACCGCCTTCTAGTTTATATTCCTGCAATCTACACTTTATCTTCTATTTTAAATTCCACTCTAATCTATCTTACCATTTGTATACCACTCTATCATTCAATCCATGCTGTCTTCTATCTTCTATGCTCATCTTCCAATCTATATGAGCCTCTATATTCCTCTATATCTTTCACTCGAGCTTCCCTACTATCTTTCACTTTACTTTTCTTTCTTCTTTTATGGCTTACCAAAAGTCCTCCGCTCTCGTTTCCACTCCTACATTCATTATATCCTCAATAGTATCTTCTTTTTAAACTTTAATTCTATCTGCCACACTATCGTCAACCTTATCGGCGCAGTTTTTGGTCCAATTTTTCACATTACTTCTTTGGAACTTAAACCAAAAAAGACGCGGCTGCCAAACTTTTGGAACACACCTCGTTGCATATAAGCCTTTTATATTCTACGTTCATATAATATGCAGGTCTTTCCTTTAAAATTACTCCTCGATGATTGATGTGTGTAAAGGACTCTCTCTATGTCAGTATGTGTGTCTATTGCCATCAGCAATTATGAAATAACAACAAAGTCCACATTCGCGCGCAGTTCAACCGACTATTAGATACACTGTACTTATCCTCGATTGAAGGCTGTCTATACGAAAAAGAACTCCCGTTTCGTACTCTCTTGGTGGGGGGGTGGGGGTTCCATATGCTGATCTACAATTAGAACCAAGTGTAGACTGTGTGCTGGTTTCAGGCAGTAACTGGACTCGCTGAGACTGTTTGTAGAAACGTACAGCATAGCCTTTTGTCATATATCCCTTAACTCTTTGCTTTCTGTTGGGTAAAAATTTTGCAGTTTTGCTGCCAGCCAAATAATTTGTTGCTCATATATTTTGTTGTTCTTGTTCCTATTTCAACTTTGTAGTATTACGACAACTGCTTGCCAGGCCCGGCCAAGCCAGGCCAGGCCTATGCCTGTATGTCTGTGTGTAGTTCGCAGTAATAGAAGAACAACAACAGCAGCAACGGCAGCAACTACTACTCTCTAAGCATGGATGCCCGCAAACAGAAACGACTTGGCCCGGCGCCAATTGCATCGTTTGAGAAGTCATTTGAGGACAATACCACCACGACGTTGGCGACAACGATGACAACGACGACGGCAACGATGTCAACGACGTCAGCGCAGCAGCAGAGCAACAGCTTTCAAGCAAACCGAGTAAGTGAAACTGGCCCAGCAGCCAGCCAAATACTATAGTATTCGATATATAAGCATATGTACGTATATACACTTGCTTCACCTATCTGCAAAGCAGCTGAAATTAATTAAGTTATATATGAAATTAAGTATACGCCATGTTGTGCGAATAGACACCGCCTGCAGCGGGACAAGTGCGGCGGCAACAGCTTCAGCAGTAGCTGCAAAATTGCTTTTGAGCTAAATTTACCCCCCGACGTGGCCAAGAATGCAATATGCAAAAGCAAAAAAAAACAAAAAAAAAACAACAAAAAACAAATGTTCACCATGTCAACCAATAAAGTAAAAAAGAAATATAATTAATTCGTCAAGTGAAACTTTGTAGGAAATAAAATGCCACTCAAACCGTACAGTTGAGCAGTCATTGTAGAGTTTGGTTAATATTTCTATGAGAAAACAAAAAGCCAGCAAGTTTGAGCGGCTGTCGGGGTGGGTGTAGCAGCAAAGAGCAGCAGCGCATTGCCAGCCTTTGAGCACGAGTCCTTTGGCATTAGGCTTTGAGGACAGCACAAAAAAAAAAGAAGAGAAAAAGAGAAAAGGAAATGTACAAAAGCAAAGCAAAAATAATAACAATAAACGACAGAAAACAAACGCCGCATGGCCCCAAAAGGCAGACCCAAAAAACGGCGTGTGGGCGAGGGGGAATTAAACATGCACAAGGCGAGAGAGCTATAGGGCTGCGTCTAGCCAGGGTATTACAATGTAGGGCATGTGAATAGATGCAGCTGCAGTTGGGCAAAAAGCGCCAATGGGTAACAGAATATGTGCGCCAAATGGCATGCGAGCTAAGCCTATGGCAACCTACAATGCAGGTTATGCAAATAGAAGCAGTTTTGCAAATTCAACAGAAAAAATGCTATGCAAAGTGACGACAAATTTATAGCCAAGCCGAGTTAAGCAAGCAAACAGTAGAGAGCATTTAAATAGAAGCAATTGATGACATAATTTGCTAAATGCTGCTTGCACTTTGGTTGAAGTTTATATTCAATGAAGCAGTGGCAAAACTGCGCGTTACACATGTTTGCACGCTACATATCAACAATGCTGTACATATAAATAGTTGCACTAAGCTTAGAGTTTTGTTAAGCTGCAAAACGCAGCAAACATTGGTAACTTTGTTATCTACAATGCTGTGCATGTAAATAATGCCACTCTCGTAAGCAGCTTTAATGAAAAATTAGGTTTTCTTGTGTTTATGACTTGAGTCTGCTGGTAGCCTAGTTATATAATGCGCTTTACAATGCTGCGCATACAAATAGTCGCAGCTATAAAGATTGTCCAAAAAAAGGGTATTTAAAAAGGCAATGCCGCGCATACTGTAACGCCGCGCAGCTGTAATTTTTTAATGCAAAAAAATCTACTACTAAATGGATTCCAATATAGCTACCGATCTAAGCGCAGCTGCTATTTTTTGAAGGTGTAGGAGGAGCTTAAGCGTAGTTTTTTTTTTCAATACATGGAAGATATTCAGTAAATAATTTATCGATATTTGAACACAAAAAATGTGACTATCAAATGAAATTAATTAATGCCTCTATTTGGACATAAAAAAGAATACAAACTATAAACGTAATTCCAACTAGTCAAAATAGAACATTGAAAGGCCACTGCTGCGCTATGTCTATCTCGTTCTCATATTACTCTAGTCGGCTCCACCACAACTTTGTCGATATCAGCTATTCTATAAACCAAATTTTTACTACTTCGTATAAGAAATTTCAATCAAATGGTAGTCAAAATAGATCATAGAGCAGCTTCAACTAACGATTCCATTGCTGTGCTATGTCTATCTCGTTCTCACATTGCTCTAGTCGGCTCCACCACAACTTTGTCAATATCAGCTATTCTATAAACCTAATTTCTACAACTTTGTTTGAAAAATTTCAATCAAATTGTAGCCAAAATAGATCATAGAGCAGCTTTAACTAACGATTCCACTGCTGTGCTATATCCATCTCGTTCTTGCATTAGTCTAGTCATATCTCGCTCAACTTTTAGCAATATTGTATTATCAACTTTTCATGGAGGCAAACTTTTCAACAAACAAAAAACTTGCTTTACCCAATTATGTATCCCTTGCTGTCGAAAGCAACTCATACAAATGCAAGCTTTATGCACAGACACTCAGGCACACGCACACAGATAAATGGACAAACAGCAATGCCAGTGAACACATTAACGTTGACTTTAAGCTCCACAGCTGAGCCAAGTGGCAAAAGTTACACACAAACGCGCTGGGCAAAGCTTTACGTCGAACAACGATGGAAAACCCAACAATTTAACACAAAAAGAGGAAAGAAAAGCAGAGGGGAAAAAATATTGAAAGCAAGCTAAACTTACAGGCAGAGCAGCAGAATCAGCCCCCAAAACGGCACGGCAAAGCTTTTACAACAGCAGCGACAGCATGCGAGCTTTTCCACATGCTAGTGTCGTTGGGCTGCCTCTGCCGCTTCCTCGGCAGCTTCTGCGTTTGGCTTCAGCAAATACCGCACAGAATTTCGTAGCATACATTTTCAGTCAGTTTGACGCTGGCGCTGCGTGCGTGTTGCGGTCTCTGCCCATCAAGCAAATATATAACAGTAAAACTAGAAAGCAAGAAAGAAAAGCAAGCAAATTGATAAATAAATAACAGAAACTCGCAATATTA
>JBANCW010000052.1:0-41825 GCA_037040085.1 Colocasiomyia kotana | reverse complement strand
TATATATATATATATATATACGATTGGTATGGTATCTGTCTATTAAATCTATTTATATGATTGATATGATATATAAATTTTAATATGAATAGGTCGTGCCCATCGTTTTAAAGTATATAAACAGAGCCCAAGTAAATTCATCTACTAAATCGCTGCACGAAGCTAATGCAATTTCGCCGAGAGGTTCCAACAGCCTATGAATTTCAAGAGGTTTGCAGCCCTGTGTGTCGCGTTCTTAGCTCGAATTCAAAGCAATGAATGAACCGCCTAGCAGAGAGTCCTGCTTTAAGCCAGTCTGCGTACCACTCAGCGCCTGGCAATGAGCAGCTAAGCAAATTTACATAGCTCTCGGCAGGTCGTGGCAGGCTAAGAATTCTGCTATGAAACTTGGTTAGCCTGGCTATGCATTTTTAATATGAAATCAGCATAAATAAATGATGAAGGCGAGCAGTTGAAGTCTCTGTTGCAGTTTATTAACAAGTTGCCACAGCAAACGCTGTATGCCGCAAAAATGTTACAAATTTAATTAATTTTATTATGCGGAAAAATGCTTCAAGTCGTCGAGTCTAGTTGTTCTTACCCAGCCGACAGCTAGCTGTCTTTATGTGCATCAAATATTCTATGCTAATTTGTAACAAACTTTTCACAAAATGTTTACTTGCCTGCCACTCATATTTTGAGTTCAAAATAATATTTGATATTCAAGAGATAGACAAAATTTCTTGGCTCTAAGCAAAAATTTGAAAAGTGAAGTTTAGCAACAAATCAAATTAAAATTTAATTCAACTTACCTTTAAGCATATGAGGCTGCTTTAACACGTTATCCTTATGTTATCCTTTGGATTTGTATTTTTTTTTTTTGTTATTGTTGTTTTGTTTTCTGGCTCGTTGTCATCGATTAGCTACGCTGGCATGTTGTTGCCATGCAACAAACAACCACAGAGTTTGGTCAACGGCAACCAACGTAGTAGTTTCAAGCAACCGCACCACAAAAACTAACCGAAACACATAAAACGCCTCCCCGCACTTGGCACAGGCAAATAACAGGATAATAATGCCACAGAAATGTAGGCAACTGTTTGTTGTTGTTGTTGTTTTTATTATTATTTCTATTTTACTTAGTTTTACGTCACTTAGCGACCGCCGCGTTGTGTGTTGGCCAGATAAGCAGCACGCGGCCTCTAGAATGATTTTTACTCTAGTTTAAACGGTTTTTTTGGGGCTCTTTTTTTTCTCTATTTATTTCTTTATTTATTTTATTTAATTTTATTTTTTTTTTTGTTAACACTTCACTGTTGTTGGCAGCTCTGGTTTGTGACTTGTCTAACTTAGTTAGCCCCACTGACTAGCGACTTGGCAACTGAGTTTAGCACTAGCACACGACCGTCGGCTTGCACGGCTTGCCGTCAACTGGCGCATTGAGTTCAGGCATAGAAAGTTCATTGCATAGTTCTGCCAGGCAGCTGGGAAATTTTGTGCGGGAAATTTCTGAATCACACTGCAGTTTCCCCTTGCGTGCGCTTGAGTTGAGTTTGCGCCGCGCGGTTGTGGTGCTTAAATTTTGCCGGTTTGTTTACGTTTTGTATAGAAATTGTTGTTGCCGGTAAATCATATGATTTTACTTTTCTCGCTGCTATTAAAATATAACTCGAAGCTGGGCAGCTCCATGGCTCTAGGTGTAACCGCAAAGGAAGCCGGTCAAGCAGCTTTGTTTAACCAAAAAAAGTTCTTTCGTTTTATTACAGGCATTAGCAGGAGCAGCAGCAGACAGAGAGAGCTAGAACAAAGTGTATCAATTAGAATACTACGCTGTGCATATACCAAATATAGCAACAACAACAGCAGATATGCTGGCCACCACCACAACAGCAACAACAACGACAAGAGCAAGAATGACAACACCAGCAGCAGCAGGAACAACAACATTTAAAGCTATAGCCACAACCACAATTACCTCAGATCCGGGCATACTGTGTTTTCATCATTGCAATGTGAAAGTTTTTTGCTTCAGCTTGCCGCACACTTGTCCACATTGTAATGCGCTACTGGATGCGGATGCCACCGACAATGAAGTTGTGCCAGCAACAGCAGCAGCAGCAGCAACAACAACAATGGTAGTGTTACCATTTCGCTTGCCATATCCATTTGTGCGGGCCACCCAGCATCCATGTGCAATTGTGCTGCGACCCTCCACTGGAGACTTTCTCAAGTGAGTTGCCCACTGGGCTTAGCCAATCATATGCAATATATCTATTTTGTTGTTGTTGTTATTGTTGCCACAGCGATTACAGCAATGCCACTGATTTGCATATAGCAGTAACGACATCCGCTGGCGACATTGTCGAATTTGATCGCTATGGCCTGCAGCGACATCGGCGCGATGATAATCCATCCGAGTGGTGGCAATCGCTGCTGGTCGGCGATGTGCCCGAGCCCTGGCACGACTACTGGGATGAGATGCTGCAGCAGGTGAGTGCCAGCCGCCGGCCGTCAGTCTGACAAACGTTCAATTTATGCAATTTTTTTGTTCTTTTTTTTTTTCAAATTTCAATTTTTTCAGATTTGTTCGCAAACTCTGCGCTGGTCCATTGCACGCTACGAGGAGGCCACTCACAATTGCTACACCTTTGTGCTGGCCTTTCTGCAGGCCCTGGGGCATGCCCAGCTCAGCCAGGCGGCGCACAGCAAGACCAGCTTCTGTGAGCAGTATATAGTTCCTAGAACCACAACCGCCGGCAAATACATATCGCTGTATCGCAAGCTGCGCACCTCTGGCATCTATGTGCATCGACAGCCGTCCAAGCAGCAGCGCTCGCCCAAGCCGCGTGCCGCCGCCGATGATGAGAATGCGGCAGAGCAGCAGACGGCCAACGGCAAGCTGACCACCACTAAACAGTCTCCACTGAACAATCCATGCGCCAGCAATGGCATTGGCATGTCGCGTGCACTGCGGCATTCGCGGCAAACACTCTGCACCATCGAGGAGTGAGTGGAAGCAGACGACGCAGTGCAGACAACAAACAATTAGCAAAGGTTCTTCAATCATTTTCCTATGCCTTGCTCTATATTCCTTCTACAAGCAATATTTTTATTTAATTTTTTATTTTCCTAATTAGTTTTATGCCGCACAATTATCTATTTGAATCTCATTTGTAAGCTCAGTTTTGGCTTCAAAATAAATATAAAATTTTATTGATAATTACTTTTCGAAGCTGCCGACATATTTCACTGAATAGTACATATACCCGACTTCGGAACTTTTTGAATATACTTTGGTCAATTGCCTGTAATGCATTCAAGCAAGTGTTTCTCATCCCTATAAGTAGGAATTGACGAGCCCATGTTGAGCTACGTTCGTCTGTTTATTTGCTCTTTTGGCGTAGCTAGAGGGGAACAAATAAGCCGATCGCTGCAAAAGCTGAAATTTAACTCTCACAAAAAACTTTCAGACAGTCCACAGTTTATAGCTGGGCACGGATAACTTTTTATATAAAGAGCGGGCTTGTCAAACGCTGAGCACTTTAACATTTGTCATATAAACTAGAGCTTCGCCGATTCAAATTTCGGCTGAAGCAGGCCGATTGTGTTACCGCAAAGAACGTATTTTGGTCTGCCTTATAGAACCAGTTAGTGACAACAATAAAATTAGTCAACCTCTTTGAAGAGACACTGGCCACCGCAGCTAGGCTTGCAACCTGAGAAAAGCCTAGATGTTTTAATCTGACGCTTGAGAGGGCCGAATAGTTGCGCAGCAAGTGTAGGAAAGTTTCCACTACTTCTGTGTCTCTGCAGCTTCTGCAGAAATCATTAGTCCAGACATTTAGTCTGCGAGCGTGCATGTCTATGGGGCAAGCACTGGCGACAACTTCGATGAGTACCGAAATTTGGCATCTTGGTTCTAAGAACGTCTTTCTGTCCCACAATGGCCAGGTAAGTTTTCTTGTCTCACGGGTAAATGAAGAATCCCATCATTGAGTGCGCAAGTAGCCAAGCAATACGATACGGTTTGCTTCCACAATGATCAGTGTGGCCGGATTCATAAAACTTATATTGAATTAATTCAATTAGCTTTCTTTTGCACACTGATTACTGTAGTCCTGTGCCAGCTCACACAAATTTGCGAACAAATCAAAGAAATACAATTTCCATGCATATCAGAAGATGAAGCTGGCTTTGATCTATTCTAATACCCATAAAGTATTTTTATATATTGTGATCAGCACCAATAGCTTAGTAGATTAAGCAATGTCTGTATAAGCTTCTCGAACTCAAGCAGATTTCATAAGAGATTATTTTTTATTTATTTATTTTATAATTTTTTTTATATTAAAATAAAATGAATTAAAAAAACTCAACATCAAGACATCAAGCAGATGTCTTTAGTTGCTATCACGTGGGAACTTAATTTTTATTTTCACGCTGAATGGAGTTGAAGTGGATATGGTTGGAGTGATGGTTGGAGTTGAGCTCATGCGGAAAAGTCTCAGATACAATTTTTACGCAAAGGAGCCAACTCTTATTTATTAGTGATAGTTTGGAGCAATGGCTAATTAGCCAATTTAGCTTGAATTATTTCAGATTTGAATGATCGATCGTCAGCATGCCAGAATCTGCTGCAGTAATGCCGTGGCTGTGATCAGGTAAGTCTATGTCTCGCAATTAATGAGATGTATGTATGAAGCGTAAAGCGTATACAGAAGCGTCATGCAAAATATAATTTCAAAATATAATTCTCATAGCATGAAAATGGCTTTTGCCGCGTTTAAATTGATTAGCTGCGGTTATAAAAACAGTGAGTATACATTATTTAAATAAATACGTATGCATAAATATACATATATATATAGATTATTATAATATTGGCAGTCGTTGGTGCGGCATGCTGGTGTCCTAAGCAGCACTTCTGGGTGCAACATTCTCGCGAAATTTGTTCAAATAGTTGCCGGGTGGATTGTAATTGCATACCACATAAATTGTATTGCCTCTGGAAGTGTGTTTTGTTAGATTTAAATAATTGCATACTCTATTGTTTGCATTGCGTATGTACCTTCTGGCATAGCCGACGCCCAGCTCTTTACTGTCGCGCCAAACGAGCTGCGTAAAGTGCCCAGTATTGCCTTGAAATGTTGGAGAATGATAGTTGTACATTTTGATTTCATCGTACCAGGCTTTGACAGCAGCCTCAGCGGTTAGATTATTGCCCGATGCCATATAAATATTTTCACCATAACCGCTATTTGGACGATGTTGCATGCTATTGTTGCGCAGCAAGTGCTGCAAGTTAAAGCACATCAATCAATCAATCACTCAAGCAGCTCAGCTGCTGGCATCGTATTGTACTACCTGTGCCCAATCCTTGGCCAGCGCATTCAATTTCGGATCGAGCCTCAGAGCAGGTGCCCCATGCTTGGCTCTGTACCGATTATGAGCATTACACACTTCCTGTTCAAACTGAAATTACATCACAATAGAGTATTCACTCAGCGCATCGCAATATTTTATCATACATTTTGCGTACTCATTTTCGCTTGTGTTGCGCTCGTTCTGTGCACTTGTCACTTAATCTTTTTGAAATGAAACTGAAGTATTTCCCACTTTGCGGCTGACTTTTATACGCGTTTCGCTTCAGCGTTGTACACTGATAAGCCAGAAGCTGACTAATTTTTATTGTGCCAGTCCCAGCACAAACTCATAAGTAAGTAAGTATTTTATTTTAGATAAGGGAAGCATGGGCTGCACCGGCTGCAGCAGCCGACTATAGACATAAATATTTTCATAGAACTTGATTTCTATGGAAGCAAATAGGTAAAAGTGTAGGCATTGCGAGAGCTAAATGGCAGGAAATATATTTTATTGCTTAAAAACAAAGACAAAGACGATTACTTTTAACTAAAAAATCATTGGGTGGAAACGTTTGTTTTAAAGAATATAAAAGAAACTTTCTTAATATATTTTAGTATATATTTTTTTAATATAAAATCAGAAAAGTTTTTTCAAAAGCAGTTTCTAAAATATTTGATTTTAATTTGTTGAATGAACTTCAAGAATATGAAATAAACCTTTGTTGGAAATTTCAGTTATTATTATTTTGTGGTTTAGATTGCTAAATAATTTTTTTAAAAGCAGTTTCAATATTTTTTAGCGTTATTTTTCAAATTCACAAAATAAAATTCAATTTTTTTTTATTTTTAATAAAAAGCATTATTGATTTTTTTTGTTGTAGTTTTTGCTTACTACTTTTATATTAAAACATTTTATATTTTTTTAATTATATAAAAATATTCGTTAAAAATTAATAATATTAATTGTTATAATAACAAAATCAAATGATTGTTATTAAAAGGAAAAAATGTGCAAAATAAAATATTATAAAATAATTATTAGAATTACGCTTTCCGATTTCAACATTTTTATTAATGTTTGGATTATGCGTCATCATGTGTGAAATCAAGCCTATAATCAAGGCTGCAAGCTGGTGTGGAGCCAGCCCACTGCGAAGTTGGAGCTTTCGGATTTTTTGAAAATACAAAACGAACTTAAATATGAGTAGCAGCTCGAATTTAGATCGGAACTGAGATCCGAATCAAAGTCAGGTGGCTGAAGAATTTTAAAATTTTCTTTTTCAATGGACATTCGTCATTTGGCTTGAGGCACAATTTTTATTTGGTATAATAAAAATTAAATTTGAATTCTTTTTCTTTCCGTGAGTTAAAACAAAAAATGCAAATTTTTAAAATTTGTGTGACTTTAGGGACCAATCCAAACCTGGCGAAAATAAAACAAATAAATTCATAAACCTTCCACAAAGTGAACCGGATTCGAATATCAAGTGGTCTGCAACCCTCCTTATAATAATCGCAGCTATCAGGTCTGGGCATGTACCCATAAATTGGCGACATGCAGGCGCTTAAGCCCCCGTCGGGAGCTGTTGTGATCTAAAGCGCTTGCCAGGCTGCTTGTATACGGCGTCGGGTAGACCTTTGACACTAGAATATTTGCTTATGCATTTTTTAAATTTATTTTTTGAATAATATTATATGCCATTATTAAGGGAACCCAGAGGTACTGCCCAAGTCGCAAACAAAAATTATGAAGACTTTTTTTGTATTTCATTGTTTCAATAATACCAAAAATTTCCACCCAAACGAGTTTTATGAGTGTGAAAAAAATAATGATTTTGGCTTGAATTTATAAAATTATTTGAAATTAATTTTTATAATTAAATTATATTTAAAAATATATGGCATTCATTTTCCTGATTTTTAAATTGAAAAAAAAAGGAAACAATAGGCTTTGGCTTAATTTTCTGTCCTTTATTTTATAGATTTTTTTTCATTTCTGTGTTCCGTTCGTTCTGTTTTACTGACAACTAATTGGCATCATGCTCGCAGTACAAGAAAAGTGTACTCGTTTGCATATTTTTGTTGTACAACTTAATCATTTAAGCTCGCTGACGCTATAGATATCAAAGCTGGCCACGAGTGTGATAAGGATGTTGATAATGCTGCAGCTGCTGCTAGCCATGTCAGCAAAAGCTTTGGTTTATGCAAAACTGTTTGGAATATTGCAAATACAATTACCGCATGGGCTTTTACCTTGTATCAATCAACAGATCAAAAACAATCACCAAGTAACCATTTGCCTTGTGTCTTCGTTGGCACATTTCATATTGCCACTTAACTTTGGCAACAAGTAATTGCCCTTTAGCAGTGACCACTGCACGCTTATCAATTGTAATAAATACTTTATGCAGTATGCAGATTTGTCGCCTATACAACTACGAATCTATTGGTTTTCAATATATTATGCTTATTGCGTACCAAATAGTTTCAGTATCATGCGACATCCAATTAATATCAGAAGGCATGACACATTTGCAGGTGAATAACGTAACTGAAATTATTAAAAACAACATATAATAGAGTATTGATTATATTGTACTGTGACGGGGGAGGGTTCTCATGGTCGTCACGTAGCACATGTGCAGCTCATAGAATTGGGTAATGCATGTTCCATTATCTGGTTGTGAAAATAAATACGCTGAATTCTTGACTCATCTGAACTCAATGGAACACATTTTATATTTTCTCATTGCACTCCACAAATATTTTCTTTTTATTTTGTAGCAGATAAGCAATACTGTAATTGAGGCTGGCTAGGAGCGGCACACTCAGTTGTTCCGGCTTGCCCAGGCTTGGCCGCGGCATTTAATGTTTTATTTTCAAAAAAAAAAAAAAAAAAAAAAGGTGCTTGGGCAGACAATGTTACAAAAATATACAATAGAACAATAAGTAAATTCTATTATCGCAAAAGTTGAGCAAACAGACAAACACTCAGCTGTTTTGAGGTCGTGTCGTTCACCCATACAAAATTAAGTCTTGTATAAACCGGATTGATTATAATCCATTATAATTCATATATGCATATTCCATATCGATTTAGATTGACAAACGTTAGTTAAAATATTGTAAAATAGAACCAGCAAAATAAAAAGGTATTAAATTGATTATGGAAAACAATTCTCCATCTGGAATAAGCCAATTCATTTAAAATGAAAAAATTAAAAACAATAAATAAATAAAAAGAAAAATAAAAGAATTTATTCCCATATTATATATTTATATATTATATATTATTGTGTTAACAGACAACTTATTTAAGTTGAAATGTGGTAAAAAAAAACAACAAATTTCACTTTACAAAAATAAATAAAGCCAAATAAAAATCAGATAAGCCATGAACTTCTTGATAAAACGTGTTTATGCTTTACAAATTGTTATCTTTATGTTTTTTCTTTTTTCATATTTATTTTTCGTTTGAATGCATTGATAAGACGTATACTCTATATTTCCGTCTGTATTAAAAATTGGTTATATTAGGCATTTCCGATCTCATAAAATGTGATAATAATCGATAAATCAATACGTGAGCTGGCTAGCTATATCTCCCATCTGGGAAGTGTAATTTACCAAGCCAAAATGATCAAGCGAAAACCGATCAATTTTTATGCAAGTCTATTTCTATTAACGAAGCCGTTACGCTGCAGCACAATAATCCTATACAAAATTAATTAACGTTACTCCAATTAAATAAAATAAAATTGAACAAATAGACTTAATTTAAGAATGAACCGAAGGCCATGCGTCAAATATATATATAAGCAAGCTTATATATAAATAAATAAAATAAGCAAGAATATAATTCTATATTGCACTATGTTAGCTATTGTAACACAGGGATCTAAAGTTATATCTAAAGTTATACACAGCAAAATACAGAGAAAGGTTATTGAGACATAATAACAAGATAGCAGCTGAACTAGCAAACAAATGCGTAATACGAAGACTCAAAAGAAATCGTACATCGACTTTTTTGAGTGTCGTAGACGTAGATGTTCCCAAAGAAAATGGATGCATCAGAAAAACGACAGCAAAGACTACCCCCAGAGAAGAATAAGCAGGACTCTGAAATAAGCATTTGAAGGAAATGCATGGAAAATAGAAACTAAAATAGAATAAGTTAATGATAAAATTAATAAATACTAAGAGCCAAAATAAAAGTCCTAGCGAGTAATAAACTTAGATAAAAATATTATTATAGCCTAAATAATAAGCTAATTGAATATTAATAAATAAATAATTTTAAAAAAAGCTAAGATGTGTGTTTTTGATAAAGAAGAATATCAATATAGAATATTTTTAAAATATCTCAGTCAACCCAGAAAAATCAGCAAACTTCATTTTTTCTCTAAGAAAAGGCAACTACAGTGACACAGCCAGTTTCCTAAGGCTAACTTTACAAACGAACCAAAAATAGCGACAGCCAAAAAGAGAAATAAAACAATTAAATAAATAAATAGCATGGCTAACAAATGCACCGGCTTTAGACTAAGATATCAGCTGCTGCCATACAAAACCATTCTAAAACTCATATGGACTTATCGATTACAAATCGAGCAAAATAAATGTTGGGACTATACAAAAACAAGCTGCTACACATGGACCCACATTCAGCACGCGCTTCATATGCCAGGCTAATTGGCGAAATAAACTTCCTTAGTGCCAAATACCTGAGCTGGCTATTACATCACACTTTGTAAATTGCAAATCCCTTAATGACAATATTATAAAATTTTATGATTATCTCCACTGAGACAATAAATAAACAAATAAAAAAATAAAATAGAGAATAAAAAAAAGACAAAAAATAAATAAACAACAATTAATAATTTATTTTTGGTTTTTAGCGTATTTATTTAGAAATAAGCTTACTAAATTAGCTAAATAAATAAGCTGTATTTAGATTAATTTAGCTTAATAAATTAGCTAAATAAATATGCTATATTTAGCTTAATTTAGCTAAATAAATTAGCTAAATAAATAAGCTATATTTAGCTAATTTATTAAGCTTATTTATATTAATATCTCTAATATATTGATCGATTTGGTTTGCTCTTTTTATTTGTTGAAATAATTTAAAAACAACTGCTTTAAAGCATTTTTAATTGTTTTTCCCTGGTTGCATTAGAGGAGAGGGTTGTGCAGGACCATCTTATGGTTTATTATTTACAATTCTTTAATACCAAATTTTACTTTGCTCTCGTATTCCTAGTCTTTTCTGTAGCTGTTCCAAAAAAAAAAGCTTATAAGGTTCAACAATAAATGATTTTATCATATACTATGCGCATAGCTGACTGCTATGAAACTGCTGCTGCTATGGCTGCTGCTGCTGTTGCTGCTGTCGAATTTAATTTAATTAAAAATGTCAACTAGAAACTCGCATTGTTGTCATGTAAAATCAAATCAGCATTTGCACCAGTTGAACGACCTTGAGTGGTATTTGCAACGATTACCCTTTGCTTTGGCTTGGCTTGGCTTGGCTTGGCCTGACAGTTTTTCGTTTCTCCCATTTGTATTTGTCAATGCTTTCTCTGCATTTTCAGTTCGATTACGCTTTACATGCAGTTTTTCTTTGTACCGTTGTCCAGTGCATGGCATAATGCTAATGATGTTTATGTTGATGTTGATGACGTTGCGCCTTTGTATGGCTGCCTCTGCCTCTGGGTAATGTGTTTTTGGCACATTGCAAAATCTCAGCTAATGTCAAATGCTGTTTGCCACTGGCTAGTCCAAGCTGACGGCTTTCAAATTGGTGGCTGCACATTTTTCTATTGTTGACAGCAATTTTTTACGCCGTTTGTTAACTTGTAAGCTGAAATTTGCAGCAGCCTGCAGTAGCTGTGGTAATTTTGCCGCACAAATTGATTAATGGGTTGGCAGGGGTCAGAGTTAAATTGAATGAAAACAAAAAAATAATAATAATAAAAATTGCATAGCTTATAACACATTTAATTAATTTATTTTCCTACACAATATTAATGGCATTTTGATAAACAAGAGCCAGAGCTGTGTTTGCCCAGCAAACATTGATAATTCTAATTAAAGTGTTGCATTAATATTTACAAGTTGTTCCGAGATTGCAGCTGATAATGTGGCATGCCACAAAATCTAAAGGCAAACAAATTTTCATTCATTGTCTACGTCAGTGTTGGCAGGCGCTGAGCACGCAGCGCTCTCATAAAAAGTGAATTAAATTGACTCACTTGAGTGGGGCTATAATATAATGGGGGCTATGCCGTGTGGCTCTGCTGTGTGTCTCTGTTTGCTCAGCACTCGCCGCGGCAAGCCGGCAAAGCTGCAGCCTGTTGGCCATGTCCGCGGAGGCCTCTCGGCTGTGCACGAAACATTTACACAGCATTTTTGCTGTCAACTTAGAGTCAATTAACAAATTTGCCAAAGTAACCCCCTGCCTGACTCGAGCATTTGAAATTTGAAATGTAAACAAACAAAAAAGTAAATTGCAAACTCGTGTTGACTTTGCTTGTGTTGCTCACTGAATATTGCATTGGCGTCGACTCGATGGAATGGTAAATGCTGTCAAAGCCTACGGATTATTGTCAGCTCGCTAGCTTATCAAGTTGAGCTTTGCTTACCGCGTGCCTCACATTTATTAAAATTGAATATTTTACTTGCAATGTCGTGTCGGCTACGTAATGCCTTGACTTACATTGCGTATACCACATGTGAGCCCAAACGCTACAATGCCAAAGTGCGTTTCCAGTGTTTTCTGTTCAAAACTTAAAGTAAGCATTTTTTGTATGCTGGCCTTCAGGAGGTCAGGAGGCTGCAACAGCGCAGCAGCTGTAACAATTGCTGCTATCATGCCACCTAGAGCTCATATGTAGGCATAAGAGGATGTTCGTATGTAAAACTTAATCGAATTCAAACACAAAGTTGATTTACAGTTCATCAAGTTGCTGGCAGCATGCAGCAGAACTGCAGCAAAGTTGTTAGAAGGCGCTGACAGCAGTCGGCGGCAAGCGGCAGGCGGCCGTCGGCAGCAACAGCTTCAAACATAAACAAGGCGAAAAGGCAAACTTTCCAGTTGCTTTTTATGCTAAATTAAATGCATACACTGTGTACATCTACATGCGCGCATGTGTGTGTGTGTGTGTGTGCGTAGCTGGCTATTAGTATAAGCCAAGAAAAAACAAGTTGCTGTCAACATGTTACCAAGTCTATTAAATTGAGTTTGCAAGTTGAGCGTTGTAGACGTTGTAGGGCGCAGCAACTTCGATTTTCGTCGACTTTTGTCGACTTTTATTTAATTTAACATTTTGCATTGCTGTCAAAGTCAATAAATGCATATTTATTTAATGTGGCCTGACCAATTTTATTTGTCTAACAATAAGAGTTTTGCGTTTAACCAAAAACCCATTTGAAAACACATTTGAACAAAAAACGATCAATTTATTGCAAATGTGCTTTTCACCTAATTGCTAATTGTGTGTAAAATGGTTTTTCTGCTTTAGCACCTCCTGCCGCCGCCACCGCCTTTTACATTATTTCGCTTAATTTTTGTTCCCCCCAAAAATAAATGCTTTTGTATGCGATTATTCAAGCCTGAAAATAATAATAAAAAAATACGTTTTTTCATTTTTGCGTGTGGCACATTTAATCTGAATTGAATTCAATTTATTTTACAGCTCGCTGAATATTTAAGTTTCAGCACAAAGAGTGTGAAAGGTCACAGGCTTGCCTCAGCCACAGTTGAATGCATTTTTAGAGAAGGCAATTCTTTTTTCTCAAGCACAAAGACTAAAAGTTTGGCTATGTTTTGGGTAATGTCCTAATAAAAGTAAGTAATACACTATAGCAGCTGGGTGGGTATCTATGGCAAAGTTGTTTAATCCAGGAATAAACTGAGACTGAGAAACATTTGCCGAATTTAGTAATATTTCTTATTTATTTAAGCTTAAGTTCTATATGTCTCGTAATTCAAATTGTAAATCAGCATTTTGTAGATAATTAAAAAATGAATATTTTCTTTTCTAAAAGCATGAAACCAGCTCAACTGGTTAATCGAAAAATAATTTGCCGCTGTTCGTTGATAAATAAATAAAATCTCATTCGATTTTCATTGTTAATAAAAATCTTTAAAGCCTAGCCTTCAATGCAATCAAAATCAAAAAACAAACACGAATGTTGCAGAATGAATTCAAATTTCGAAACGTGATTTTGGTTTGATTTTATAAATTGCCTATTTAAATTTAAATTATAACTAAGTTTAGCTCTGGAAGAAGTGAAACTGAAATGGAAATTGTTTGATTTTATAAATTGCCTATTTAAATTTAAATTATAACTAAGTTTAACTCTGCAAGGAGTGCAACTGAAATGGAACATAATTTTCCGCTTTTTATTTTCAGAAATTTGCATCGAAGTCGAACACATGAAATCAAAATCAGGTTCGCTTTAACAAAAATGAAAAAATGTGGAAATAAAATAAATGCAATTTTTATTTATTTAGCTCTTCGTCATTTGTTAAGCAGCTAATGAAAACAAAAATACGGCCAAATTCCTAATTTACTTAATTTATGGAATCTAAACCAAGTTTGCCGACATGTTTAAATCCACCGAGTAAACCACTTAGAAGCTAAAGTGATTTACCGCCTTGACCGCAAAAGACCATTTAGCTTTATCAAAGAGCTCAGTGCATTTACCTTATGCGTTATTCTTGATATGTCGATATGAAAGTCTTCTTGTCAGTGAAAATAGCTGAGAGCAATTTGGCGGCAGCTATGCGAACTGAACTACCCCAAACGCATACACTGACATAATCAAATTTGACGGCATAGCTAAAGAGGTAGGTTTAGGTGTTCAATTTTGTTTGGCATTATTGAGAAATCAAATTCTGTTTGATGGCTTTCTTTGCCTACGTTTGAGTTTATGGGAACCAAAAATGTTTCAAGCAAATTTTCATTTTGCTTTTGGCTTTTCATATATGCAGAGCGACTGCTTATGCACCCTAAGCTTGAAGTAAAGTGCAAACATGCATATAAAATTTCTAAAAGCCACTTCAAATTATAAATTCCATTGCCAAATTAAGATAATGCGTAAACAAACAAAGTTAGTCAAGCCTAAAATATGCCTTTGCGCAAAGATTGACAAACTTGAAATTGAAAATCAAACATTGAAATTCACTTAAAATGATTAGATCCGGCACAAACTTGCAGTTTGTTCTTCGTAAATACATATTTGCCTGTGGCCATGATTCAGGCAGTCAAAATTATTTGCATTTTCTTATTATTCTTCCTGATGAGCATACCAATTGGCATGGCACTTCAATAACTTTGCTTTGGCATTTCAAATTAGTTTTGCTGGCGAGATTTTCACACATTTGCCTTGGTGTCAAATTGGCAACAAAATTATGCCAAACTAAGCAAATAGCAGAGCCAGCATCGGAGCCAAGACATGATATTGCGCGTGGGTGGTTTCAATAGCTTCACAACTGGCAAAGTAACTGGCTTTTCGTATTAGCCTTGGCAGCCGCTAGACCTTCCTTCACTCTAACAGGCTTATATCCATGCGGCTGTGTGGCTTGTATTCTTCAGGGGGGTGCTTCTTCTTGCTTTGGCCACAACTGATTAATTTGCTTGCAGGTCTCATCTATTTCTGCCGCCTTCAAGCTAACGCGGTTACTACCGACGCATGCAACACTCTCCCGCTGCCATATTTTTGCGATGAGCTTTCTCACTGCGTTCGACTTCGCTGCTGAGGATAGCAGCTGGTGCGCTGGGTATTACTGTCTGATCCAAAAGCGGCTCAAGTTCACTACTTGCTGTTCTGAGTGATTCATCCCTATCTCTATCCATGCGAAAGTGCTGCAGGCACTCGCGGAAACAGCCAGGACCTGTGAGCAATTGACAGCGCTAATTTGAGCCAATTTTTTACATTCTTGCGCTGTCTTTTTATTCTATATCCAGCGTTAGTTTCGCTGCCATGACACAGTTTGAGTCTTCCAATACTGTACTGTACTGTTCTGTACTGGAGCTAACACTGATTGGTCTGCGTGTGTGCTGCCCTCGTCCATATTTGAAGCGGCGTGGAATATAATCAAGGCAAATCAGATCGTTGACAGTGACCTTCTGTGTTGGCAGAGTGCGTAAAATTATGCCATTTAATCTTAAATTTTATTTATTTATTACATAGTTGGAAATTGAGTAAAATGGATATTCAAATAGCACTGGCAACTTGGGCCTTCCGCCCGACTACTGACTGCAGCAGCAATTGCTTAAGGATGATTCTACTCGCAGGATTCTGAGGTATCTGCTTGCTTTTTGAAGTTCTTTACAGGCTCTCCTTTTTTATTACTTTTAATGCTTCTAATCAATTTCTTGCGCTTATTTAAACTGTATCACATTTTGTGTAGCTAGTTCAAAGCCTGGTTGCAGCCGCTTTGCATTAAGACTCTCAGTTGTCCAGTAACTAAGTCTATTACGAGTCCTTTAGGGTAATATGGGTCCTGGGAGAGACCTCAGTGGAACATGTTCGGTTACCCGCTAGGATTTTTGTTCTGCGTCTGTCTGTGCGCCTAGAGGATGCTGCAACAGTTGACGGGAATTGCCATCTGCATGCCCAGCGGTAATAATTGATTAGTTTACATATTTATCATGGCTGGTACTTGTCGAACCGCCCTTGATATTTGCTGTAGTCGACTTGAAAATTACAACTGTATTTTCATAAGCAGCTTTTCATTTGGTTAAGTGGAAAAGCCAGCCAAGAGCGTTATTTCGAGCTGTAGGCTGACATTTGAGATAAGAGCTGGAAATATGGATTTGTCTTGATACGTGAAGTTTGACACTTGCCGGCCAGCAGGCATTAAAGCTAAGTATGCCCGTTGTGCCACATTAAAGTGGCATGAGTGCCACTGCTTTGGCTGTGGCAATTCAAATCAAGACATAAACTACAAGCCATGGGCTCAGGGCAATTTGCTTTTATGTAATGCAACTTTTAGTAGTTGAATGGCAAATAGGAAACACACAAAACTGAAATGATTGCAAAAGGCAGTAGTGGCAGTGGCAGTGGCAGTGGCAGTAGTCACGTTGCATGTAAATAACATTCAACAATGCGCAACAGCAGCAGCAGTCGAGGCAAACTTTCATGACTGACTGCTGGACAATGGATGACATGCCGGCTGTCAGTGGCAGCATGCTGGGGCTAAGTAGCCAAGTCTGAAATTGCAAATTGTTCAAATATGCAGAGACAGCTCAAGCGGCAAAGTTGACCGCTCGTCCATGAAGCCTAGCAGCAGCAGCAGGGGGAGGAGTCTGGGGGGGGGGATAACAACAAACAAGCATGAGCAGTTCATGCAACGCATATGGCTATAACACTTTTAACTGCTGCCTGCAGTGGCAGACACAAAGCGGAAAATTAGAAAAGTGGAAATGTGACAGACAAGCAGCAACAGCAACAGCAGCAACAAGAACAACAACAGTCTTCAGTTACCTTCTGATTATATCCGTTTTGCCTTTGCCTTTCGTGCTTGCCAGTTTGCCAATTTGTTGCCCAGCCCAGGTAGCAGGCAGTCAGATAAAACAATAGTGAAAACTTCCAACTGTAATTGACGCAAAATGTCAATGCTTGTCATCAGCCAACGGCAGCAGTGGCAACGGCATGTGGCAAGCTACCCTGTGGCTGGCAGGCCATAAGCAATAAGCGGTTTTGGTTTTTGGAACTTGCCACAACAGTGCCAGCGAAGCAAATTGAATTCCATTTCAGCTGCTAACGCAGCATTGCCAGCATTGCAGCTTCTTTGCTAGCCAATTCTTGCCAGGACACTAAGCGCCAATATGCGCTGCTGTGCCCTTTGACATTCAATTAATATGCAAATTAGCCACAGCATCATCAACAACAAGCCCATCGTGGCAGCTAGTCGATAAGCCAAGTTGGCCCGCTTCGAGCCAGCCAGCCGAACTTGGCTTGTCGCAACAATATTGCTTTTGTTGCTCCTGTGGCATTGCAATGCCAGCGCAAACAAGCAGTAGAGAAATTAGAAAATCAGCTTAGTCATGCCGCAAACGTTTGCTTGATTTTCGTGCATAGTTTCGAATTGTGGCAGCAGCAGCAGCAACGGCAGCGGCAGCGGCATCTCAGCCAGAAATATGCACGGTGTTTGCTGGTTGGCACACAGGAATTGCCGTTGAAATTTACGAGCAACTCGAGATTAGTTTGCGCGCTTGTTGGCTTTAATTGCACTTGTACATATGTGTATGTGTGTGTGTGTTGCCAAACTCAATGCCACAGACAGTTGTTAAGCCAGCAACACGAAACAAACAAACAGTTAGGCAAGCAGAAGTCACACAAATATTGCGCATACGCCGTGTGCGCCATATGCTGGTCTCACAAGCAGTCACTAAAGCTCTGTATGCTCGCTCGGCTGTCGATAAAAAAACATAAATATCACACATATATATAAATATATATATATATATATATATATATCTATATAGTAGTATGGAATGCTTTCAAATAAATACACTTATCGAGCCGGAAAGCACTCGTAAATATCTTTTTCATCTTCATGCATAAAATTGTCACAGTGCCTGCCTGCATGGGCCAACATTTTACTTTTATGTCTCTCTGTGTGTGTATGCTTATGTGTATGTGTGTGTATTTGTGGCACATTTTATTGCAATGCTATATGCATGGATATGCAATTTTAAAATACATTTTGTTGGCTGCCGAACTGCCATCCTGCCCTGGCATACGCTGCGCTGACCAGCCCTGACTGTCTTGCCATTGAGTGATTGTAATAAATTATTACCAAGCTTATCATGGGAACAATGAAACTATGCTGCCCTATAGCGGCAACATGGCCTCCTATTTTATTTCATCAGTTACTAGTACATGCTGTTTATCGTTGTCTGTTCCGCTGTTGGCGTCGCAGCACAAGCGCCTCCTGTTTGGCCACCACCGATAAGACGCTATCCGTTAGGCGATCATCAGCGCTGCCAAAGAGCTCCTGCATATCGTCTAATTGAAAAAGTTTCCAGAATGCACACAACTCCAGCGACACCAGTACCATCGATACCATTTTCGGCGGCAAGGACTCCGCCAACCACTGCCACTGCATTCTATCACGAAATAGCATGTTGCACATATGACTGATGACGAGGTGCAAATAGTTGGTCACACCGACCCAAACAGTAAACAGCAACAGCTCCAGGGCCAGCCAATAGATCAACACCTCCAGCAGCTTGCTCAATGTCACCTGTGTGTTCCAGCCCTTATACACTTTAAACTTATGGAATGCCATGATGGCCAGCACTATGAATAGCGTGGAGGCCAAAGAGGCGTTATCGGAATTCGCCAACGTAACGCCCATCCAATGGCAGAACACGTATGTTACCATTGTTCCCACTACTTGAGCTTTCATATCGAAATTTGACGAGATATTTGGAATTTTGGAAATACTTTTTCTATCGAAAATCTTGAGCTAAAACATTTATTTTATCTGATAAAATTCTAATGAACTAAATGAATCTGAATCTGAATACTTTTTAAATTTGCATACTGACCACGTTTCCAAGGCCAAGCTGATTTTTATAGATTTTCACGTATGTGAAATTGTATAATTGTAGCAGAGTTGCTCTGTAAACTCTGTAAACCATTTTCTTCATTAAATTTAAATAAAAATTAAACATTTATAGTAAATATAGTGAAAAGCTATGTCCTTGCAGCCCAATATGCAGACATTATTTATTTTATTTTCATATTCCAGTGCTAAAAAGTGTAAAACTCAAGCATGTCCAAATTATTTTTATGCACATGGTCACTCTGAACATACTATAATATAAGACCTTCTACAATATTAATCAAGGGAAGCTATTTTAAATGCTTTATTTGAAAAAAAAATATGAAAATATTACTTTAACTAAAAATTGCGCTCATTTTGCTTTAAAGGCGATGGTTTTGGTTATTATTTAGGAAAGAAATTTTATTTAAATAATAAATAAATAAAAATAGTACACTCGATATAATAAATTTTAAGATTTGTTTGGCTTTGATTATACAGAGAAATATAAATAACTTAAATTTTATTATGACTTTAAACTTTATGACGGTTGATGTTCCTATTCAAATGGTCGTCATCTGAGTGAGGTATGATGTAATAAAAATATGTATTATTTATCATGTATTTATGTATCATGCTATACTTTATTAACAACTAAATTATTAATTAAAAAACATGGTGTTGAAATGCAGACATTTATACAAATTAACAATCTGGCAACTCCGTAATATGTTGGAGCGAATCATTGATTGCATAGTTGATAAACCAGTTCAGTTAGTTCTTTATTCATACACGGAACTGACAGACGTCACATTTTTAACGCGCAACATAATAATTACTCCACACTCTAAATAAACTTATATTGTTATACTAAAATACATATTGTCTTGTGCTTTCATCATTTCTGTATTCCACGGCACTATTGAATATGGATTATTAAGAAAAGCCTTTACTACTTCCAGAATTGAATTTGAGTAAAGAAAATTATCCCTATTCAGGGATAGTATATAATTCAGCTGGTATTGTATATAGCTGTCCCAAGAAAAAATCTAGTTTTCGTATAATAAAATTTGGGTTCATTACTGAGATAGCTTAATTAAGAATTGTCAAGCTAATATATGAAGCATGAATTCAAAATGACTGTCTTTTGAGTCGTATCATTTACGCTGTACACACTAATATTTGATAACGCAGCATTTAGAAGATAGATAACCTTCAGTCGGGACGAGGGGATGCTTAAATATGTCGCTGCGTCGAGGTTTTCATTCTGCTCATACTTAGATTTTCTTAGCTGGTCTATCAATTTTAATAATATTAGTTTTTAGCCTAACTTTGGGTCAGTTCAATCTTTAATTAATCAACTTCTTTTTTAATTAATATTTTTTAGATATTTTATTTTAGGGCTGCATAAAAGTTTACCCTGAATAGTGTAATTCGCAATATTCCAATCCATAGCTGTATCTAGTTAGTTATTGGTAAGAATCTAGATATTTGCCTAGATTACGTCATTTATCCGCAATATAAGCAAATATTAAGCGACATTAAAAATAAATGCTTGACTTCCAAAAGCAATATTCATTATACTTTTCCGTTAGGGTTTGCACTTTTGATTTGTCAAATGGTTGCAATTTGAACTAATAAACTGTCAGCAGCTTGCAGCCCAGAGCGGAAGCCAGAAGTTGCATTAAAATTGTTGCATTCCAAGCATAAACAATTTCAACATATTCATGCAATGATGCGACGTCAGCATGGGCATCAAGTTATTTAATTTGTTATCGCAAAGTGCACCTGAGTCCGAGCGAATGAATAAAGTAAAAGTAACGCGAAGGAAACATAAAATAAAAGTAAAATAAAGAAAAAAGAAAAAAAGCAGCATACCACAGCAATGGCGACAGCTAAAAAAAAAAAGGAAAACAAAAAGTGAAACAAAAACCGTTGCTGAATATTAATCCGACAGAGTATTTCACTCAGTCGACTGCAGCGCAGCTGTGTGTGCGTGTGCGTGTGCGTGTGTGTGTGTGTGTGTATATAAGTGTGGCTTTGTTATTGTAAATGTGGCTGGCTGCCGCAGGACATGCCAGGGCAGACTGTAAGCCTGGCGACCGCGAAAGACATTTATTGTATCCTTGACGCGGTTGACAGACGCGCGTGCTGAGACGATGATGAATTTGCCGATGTTACAACTCAAGGAGGCAGCGCATAACGCAGAGCCCATGCAGAGGGTGACGACAAAAATGCAAATAAAATGCAGGCTTATTGAGTGAGTGGCCTGAGTAGCGAAGGCGGTAAATACTTTTTAGTTGATTGAAAAAAACAAAAAATAAAATACGAGCAGAAAAAGTGCGGCTAAAACGTTTGCTTTATACCCATTTTGATGTATTACATTTTATGCATTTACAAAACAAAAATATAACAAAATAAATAAGTTTAATTTGCAAAGTTTTTTCGCATTAGCTTATTGCATTTTGTAGCGTAGAAAACTTATTTGTATGCAGTTTGTGATGGAACTTACAAGCTGAACGGCTTACGCTGCGTATACGTAATATTAACTGGCGCACTTAATTCTGTAGCCAAATTAGCATATTTATAAGGCAATTTCAATAGATTTAGCTACCACAAAGTTCAGGCTTCATTGTCATTACAGCAAGCAGAGTTGCTTTGTCAAGCGTAAAAGTGAACGCAAGCTGTTAACACACACACATACTTATATATACACATAACTTATATATATCAAATATAAGCAGCAGAAATTACATTTATTTATCATTGCCTTAGGCTGTTTGCATAATATCGAAATCATAAAAACAAATTTAAAATTATTGCCAATGGCATTTATTTGTTGCGATTTCTGCCATCACAAAAGTTTACCCCTGGCTTGGATTTGCTTTGTCGCTTGGGACATTAAAAAGCTTGTAGAGAGTGTTTGTCATATATAAGTGCTTTGCTTGGCTATAAAAAAAAAATTGTTTTCAATTAACTGAATTCACATTAAATTTGAAATTAGCAAACAACGTTCGAGTCAGCCTCTCTCAATCATAATTAGCATGTCAGGCAAATTACATTAGGATAAACAAACAAAGCAGCTATGAAACATGTAATTTGAATTATGAATTACACAAACACACACACATACACATACACATATACGCATACATATACACGCCCATACACATACACATGTATACGTGTTGTGACTGCTTCGCTCTGCTTATCTGTGGCCAATTCGCTGCCTGGTTTTCAACGCTAATTACAAAATGAAAATTCAATTTTCGTTTCAACTTTTCAAGCTAAGTAATCCATTTATGTCACCGCTGCCAGGCTGCATTGGTTTATGCTAATATTTAAAATGGAGTTTAGCTAAATTTTCTGTATTGCGTGCGATTTAGTCGCGCTAAAGTTTCAACAAGGCAGCGACATTATTTTTGTAACTAAAACTGTCAGACTGGTTTCAGTTGGCTACTACTTCAGGGTATTACCTTAGCCTCAATTAGGTTACCACTCTAGCCTCAATGACCTTATGGTCTAAGTGTGTTCTTATAGCAGCCACTTATTTTTACTAAATTCAAAGCTTATTTCTCTTGGAACTAACCGCGTAGGGAGATGTATACCCCCTACTTTTCATGATGGCCTAAAGAGTTACCTTCTCTCGGTGAAACCATCTTAAAAATAGAAATACAGGACAGGTCGCTCTGGAAGGGTGAGCTGCCTTCTGCAGAGTGCTAAGCAGTAACAAAAAAGGCGACCAATGCATTCTTCTTCATTTTCATTGCCACACTTTCAACAGAAATTGTTGTGTTGGGGCCCAAACCTAAAGGCTTCTTCTTATGTAGTTAGTTTAAACATGTTAAAAGAAAAAGTTCTGAGCCGATAACTATAAAAAATTTTTTGCATAATTTATATGTAAATTTTTGCTAGAAATGTAATAATTGTAAAAAATATAATATTTTGTTTAAAGAAATCTAATGTATAATAAATATATAAATTGAAGTCAGGTGAACTATCAATTTGAGAAAATTGCTAGGCAATTGATAGTTTAACCTATCCGCGAGTTAGCTAAATTTTAAAATAACTGATGATAGGTCAGCAAAAATGTAAATATTAAATTAATTAAGTAAAGTTATAATTCACATGTTTTATTAATGTGCTATGAGCCTCTTCATTGGAAAACCTTTAAAAATCCACCTACTATTTGGGCACACCTCGGCTGTTAATTAATTTGACACCGTTGTGTGCCAGCCTCCATATGAAATTGATGAATAATTGCAAATCAGCATAAAAAAAGGAACAAATAATATTATTTATCATTAAAGGATTTATTAATTATTGTAATGCGTAAAAATATTTTTCGACAAGCATTTCCCCTAGACAATCAATTAATTTGCAATAATTTATACCAAAGAAAAATAACAGAAAAATCAACAGTAAACGAATTAAATATACAAATTTATATATTAAGTAAATATGATTTATTAATTCGATAGCTTTAAGTTATCAATTACATTCGTTATTGTTCAGCATTGATTTAATTATTTTATTTTTCCCCCATGAAGTTTACAAACAATAAATAGCTAGAAATAATGTTGAAAATCGCTACCCAAGATTTAAAATTAATATTCATTGTTAAAATTTAAATTCTTTTTACTTATTGGGAGTTCTTGCATTATTCGATTACTGGGAAGGGGTTGAGGTGTATAAAGATGAAAAACTAAAATTGATAAAAATAGTTTCAAGGCATATTTTATTTTCGTTATCACAAAATGACATTTTGGAAATACATTTTGCTTTTGTGTAATATTATTATAAAAATTTGGATAATTTTTATGTATATAATGATATTTTTTATATAAATATTAATATTTTTTTAATATAAATAAAGATGACTAAGGATAAATACATTCAAATAGTATCGAAAATCGATAACAGCATTAATCCTTCAATGCTGTTCTGCGTCTAGTTTTCCAATATTTTTATACACACAAAATGTTAGTAAAAAGTTCGGAAATATCGACATTGAAACACCTAAAGAATTCATTTGTGCTTATAGTATTTCCTATATCATACTTGTAATTTTCCTGCAGATAGAATTACATTGATGAAGAAGTATCAATGTAAAAAATTACCAGCTAACATTAGAAAAGATCAAACGAAGGTATGACTGAGTAAAAATGGATTAAAACTGAAAGTAGCTAAAATCAGCTTAAGCTAGTTAACAACAACAAAAACTAACAAAGTCTAGTGTTAGATCAGCTAAGTATAGTTCAGACCAGCTAGCACTGTAGACTTACTTAAATTAGTGAAGACCAACCAAGATTAGGGTTAGATCAGCTACGCATATATGACTAACTCAGTCCAGCTAAGACCATATAATACTAACTTAAGTCAGCCAAGACGAGTAAAGACCAGCTTAGAATGGCTCAGGCTTCGTACAGCTCAGATCAGTTCAAGCTAGTTAAGATCAGCATTCTGAGCCTCAAACGTATGTCAGCCATTGATAAAAAACTGTGTATGGCTAATATTTTGTTAACATGAAAAGTTTCACTCTCATAAATCATGTTAATTAATTGCTATGGTATGCCTTTCAGAAATTTCCCCAACCTTCGCAGCTTGTTTATAAATTTTGCATAAAATTGTTTATGTTCAACATATTGTTAATTACGAAAAATGTTCAATAAAAAATACTATGTTCCTTTTTTTACTTTGGTAAATTCCTTTCTATATTCATGGTAGTCATAATGATAAATAAAAAATGCCAAAGCAACTAAATGGAATTTTTTTTTTTTAGTTTTTCCTTCTTTGTGTTTCATGTCGCACAAATTGCAAATATTTTTGTACATTTTTGTAGTTTCAGGACCAAGCTGTAAATTTAGCAAGCACAACAGAAAAAACATAGGTTTTTTTGTTGTTGTTATATTTATGTGTATTTTTGCATTGTTTTTTATGCTGCTGAAACTAAATATTTATGCAACAAATATGCCATAAAAAGAAATGTAATGAAAGCGCAGCAGCTGCAGTTGAAACGCCCCCAACTTTAGGCCATTTATCTTCATTGAAATCTATATAAAAATTGAAAAAGGTTTGCTTTGGCAATGCTTGGCAAGCTATTTGTAAGATAAATTGAATTTGAGGTTTTTCTATGGGATTGGATTACAGTGGGCAGGCGGCAAAGCAAGGCGGTTGAATTTGTATATTGCCTTAATTTTTCTCCTCCCCTCTCTGCCTTGCAGCCATCAATTGGTTTATTCAGCTGCAAGCTGCATATCTGTTCGTAATTTTATTATGAGTTTTATGACTTTTAATTAATTTTAAAAGTGCAGAAATTTACAATTACACTTGCGACTGCAGACGGTCGGCAGCATAGTGTACCGGAAGTCTGGCTCAATTTCCGTAACGAACTAGTTAAAATTTCATATGCAATACAGCCAAACATGTCGACGTTGAAACTCTTGCAGCTGGCGGTAGCAAATGTCAACAACATTCAATTAATTGTATGTAGTTGTTTGCCTGCAAACCAAGCCGAAGCAACTGTCAGACAGGACCAAGGCAAGGAAGCTGTAAATACAATTTTTATTATCAGTTCACCAAACTCGTTAAATGTGTTTTAATTATTTTTGTGTACGGCAGTAGGCAGCAAGCCTTGTGTCTCAGTCATACTGTAGGAACAGTTAAAAATTGTAGCGCTACAAAATCTCGAAATATACATTTATTTTCTACTGAACACTCCATAAGCAAGCGAACATCAGAAAATGTCTGCCGAGGTTGAGGATATGTTGAAACGCTTTCAGGGCTACAAGAATGTGGCTGGCATCATTGTGATCGATAACGATGCCATACCGATCAAGACAACCATGGATTATACTGTGACCATACACTATGCGGGCGTCGTAAGCACATTGGTGGACAAGGCGCGTCAGGTGATTTACGATCTGGATGCCACAAATGAGTTTAATTGGATGCGCATGCGCACCCTGAAGCACGAACTGATTGTGGCACCCTTAGAGGACTACACGCTGATTGTTGTGCAGGATCCATCAGATTAGTTTTGCGTACGCTCTTTGTTCAATAGAAACCTTTTAAAATTGTACGCTTGATGATTAAAATGAAATTCAATAGTTGCATCAATCTGTTTGTTAAGCAAGCATAGGGAAGCTTTTTCCAATAAATGCTATAAAATCGATCATTCAGTTAGTCGGCTAAAATGTTAAAGCTAAAATATTAGGAGCTTGGAAGCTGAATGCTTATCAATTTTATAGTCTGGCATAGGCATAATAACTGGACTCGGCAGCTCAAGCACCTGTACTGGCTGCTCAATCTGCTCAATGATAAAATCTATATAGATCTATGAGATCGGATTATTATGCAAGTGTTCCTAGCCGAGTGTCGCGTTCTATATCCGCATCAACCTGTTATACCATGATCTACAGATTGCTACGGTAATGGAGACCAACCTTACATACAAGTTAGCGATACTAAGTTATAAATAGAGTTCCATATTTCACCATGACGGCTTTGGACTTAACATAATTATAAAAATTAATAATACATAAAAGAGTAAAACTTAGAGTTTGACAAAGACATGGAAGATGCTTCCGCCAGCCTCGAGCTGGGACATCTGGATACTATGTAAAGTTTGGATTCGACATTGAAGCATGAACAGGTTCCCCAAATCTGTATAGCGGCTTGATTAAGGCATTATGCAAGAGCAGCTGTAAAAAGCGCTTGGTCCGTACAGTCGTCATAGCCAGCTAATAGTTGCTTGGACAAATGAATAAGCATAACTATGTTAAGTGAATCACTGGCACTGGCACTAAGCAAATTTTCACCCATTTTGCACACACAGTTAATTTGCTTGACTTGCATGAAAAACTGCAGTCGGCAGCTCTTGGCTCGCCTCGGCTTAGCCTGGCTTGGCTTCACTTGACTTGTGATAATTCCATAAAGTTAAAATTGCATGAAATGCTCATGGAAGCGCAGAAGCGTGGCGTAAAATTGAAGCAAATGCTGTCACAGCAATTTACCTGGAGGCGAGCACAACATGTGTGGCAGCATTGAGCGGCAGTCAGCAAATGCGGATCAGGCAAAATGTGGCACAGTGGTAGGGTTAAGCGTAAATGCTGTTGACATATGGACATGCGTGGGCATCGTATGTACTGTACCACTGTGGCATGTAGTAATCAGTCGTTGACAACATTTCAATGCAGCTGCAGGACACACACGATGCTGTTGCTGGCTGAATGGGCCACAACCCTATTGCGCGACAATCCGAGCGAACAACGATTGATTGGCTGACTGATTTCACAGTGCAATTTCATGTTGCTCCATATCGTTACTCAATGTGACAGGCATTGAAATTGAGTTTTGTCAGACAGTGTGCCACTCACTCACACACACTCAAATAGTTAGTTTCGTTTGTCAATATGTTAAAAAATAATCAAGTATTCATATTTCTAAATCAATTCGCAAATACTTTTATATAAAATACTTGCCACATGCAATCCATCAATCGGACCAAAGACGACCAGTCGTCGACCATTGTCGCATCTAAGCTAAACGAAATACATGAGTACTTTTTGCTATGCGATACCTGCGGCGATGGCCGCATCTATGTTAAGCAAGTTGGCGATTGCCTGCGCATTCTCGGCACAAATCCCAGCGAGGCCACAGTGGCACAATGCACACGACCGCTGACGGCCATGCAACGCATTGATGTCTCACAGTTTCTGCCCATCTATGAGCGTGTGCTGCGAAAGGAGCGCCAGTCGCAGGCGGACGATATGCTAAGCATCTTGCGTTACTGCGATAAACGGGGCAACGCTAGCCTATCAGCGGAGCAGCTGCGTCACATGCTGACCCGCTGCGGCGAGCGGCTGAACGAGGCGGATGTCAACATGCTGCTGGCAGAAGCTACGGATGCAAATGGCCAAGTGAACTATGCGAATTTCATAAATCTTATATTGAATGGTTAGCAGCCGATTGAAATGTGGAATATGATAAATAGAAATTAAGTATATTCAGCAGAGTGTTTGGTGTTTTTCATTTCTATAGCTGGTTAAAAATGTGCCAAGCCATCAAACAACAACTGAGTTCGTAGATAAATTGTCGAAATTAAGAAGAAGAAAACAATTATCGTTTAAAAACGCGCCGAACAATAAAAGAATGCAATTCAGGACTACAACTGGCTTACTTACTTTGCCAGTTCGAACAAACCTCTCAGCAAACTTTAGACAGATTTCTGCAGCGGATTTAGTAATCCATTTCGGTTTCTAAACTTGGTTCAAACTAGTTCTAAGAATTTGCAACGCAAATTTGTAAAATTTTATTCTCTTTCGATGAAGACTTTGACTTGCGAACTAATTTGACTTCGAAGCATTCTGCAGCGTTGTTTAAATCTTCTAAAGTTTTCAGTCATTTTTAAATTCTACAGCTTGTCTTGCAAAAATACCCATTTCAGTAGTAACTTAAAAAAAGAAATAATGGCTTCACTAGAGTTAGGTCAGGGTGTCTACTGAGCATCATGAAATTTGCTAATGAAATTTACTCATATTGGCGGATTTCCTTTTTTTTTCATATTTAAATATAGAACATTTTTAAGCGTTTTCAATATTTGCTGACCAAAATACAAACACTGTGAGCTAACTTGTCGTGCCATAAACACAAAATTTAAAATATTTGCAGACCTGATTTTCATGCCCCTCAAATCGACATATAAATGTAGGAGTTTACAAATTATAGTTTTCGGTTTTGTTCATAAGATTTAGGTAAGTGATTATAATAATTTTATCCAATTTAACAACAATTTAGTAAAATAAACAATGAATTCAAGCGCTCCACTTTGACGAGCAACCAACAACCTCAGCTATTCGCGAACGACTCCTCGCGTTGTTCTAATAGGGCTGCTGAGCAGCAATGAATGGAACGAGAAAGAACGTCTATAAAAGCTGATGCAATATTACTCTAACTTACGTAATGACATATGCGAAAGAGGTAGCCCTTTATTCCCCTCTTACTCAAAATCCTACATAAATAACAAAACAATTTTACAGTAAAAGTAATTAGGAACAAAACTTGTTTGTAAAAAAAAAAAATAAATAAATAAAATAATATATAAAAATGTTCAGAAAATAAGAGGAAATTAAAAAGATTCATATTATTTCTGAAGGTTCTTTTTATATAATAAATGAATAATAAAATAAAAAAATTCACGACATTTTCCAAGCACTGCACGAACATTTGTATTTTTATTTAATTGTAATTTAATTTAATTTATTTTCCTTCAGCATATTTAAAACTTACAATACAATCGATTAATAATTAAATTGTAAATAATACAGTTAATAAAAAAACTATATATTTAAAATAGCTGCTAAGTAAATTTAAAACATTTTTTGCGAGAAGAAGACAAATTGCGCTGTTCCATTAATATAATGGTAAAAATAATAATATATAAATAATATAAAACAATTATTTTGAAAAGGTAATGCTGAATTGCGTTGCAAATGATTAATTTCATATATTTCAAATATTTAGCATTTATTTTCGAAGCAAAGTTTACTGCTAAAAAAAAAAGAAAATACACCAAAAATTAAATTTTGAGATATGAGCACACCGTGCGAATGATAAATTAGATACATTTTTGGTCGTTCCATATTCATGACCTGGTATACACCAACGGATATATCTATGAGATTTTTGTAGGTTTACATTTTTGTTGGCATTTTCTCTGCTAGATGATTATTCTATGATGATTCTATACTAGATTCTATACTAATTTCGAAAAAGTGTGTGTTATCAATTCGAAGAAAGGATATTGCTTAAGTAGCTATATATTGAGTGAGTTTAAATTAAAAATGGTGGCAAAACATCATAAATATTGAATTCCCTAAGAACAAATTTTTAAATGTACTCCATGCATATAAATTCTAAGTTTGATTATCGTAGCTCGACTAGCCGTGGTATCTTAAACCTTTAGAGAATGGGCGTGTAAATTGCGGAGATGGAGGAGCAGATAAACAAGATTTAAAATAAACTCGCATTGTTCCATTGTTCTGATTCCAGACTCTAACATTGATGGACAGACGAATATCATTCAATCGACGTTGCTATTCATGCTGATCAAGAATATATGCTCAAAACTTACTGATCGTGGACTAGTAGCTGCAGGGTCTGAAAGAGGAACTTAATAAAAGACTGGATACAAAACAAATACAAATCTGATTTAATTTCTTAATGCAAGCTGTGATATTGATGATGTTGTGTTGGTTTTTTTTTAACGTGCATCGATGGTTGTGTTCTTCTTCTATTGCGTGTATTTGTGGATTTATAAATCCTCGTCATCTTCGGGCAGTGCAGTACGCTGAGCCTCCAGCAAGTCGCGCTCGATTTGCTGCTGCCAGTCTTTATCAATTTTGACCTCTGGCGGCAGCAATGCTGGCATTGCCACAAACTCCACGTTGGTATCGCCCACCAATTTGCGAGCCAGCCGGAGGAATGGCTTCTCAAAATTGTAGTTCGATTTGGCCGAGATGTCGTAGTACTGCAAGCCTTTCTTGCGATGAAACACAATGTTCTTGGCCTTCAACTTGCGATCCTTCAGATCCACCTTGTTGCCGCACAGCACAATCGGTATGTTCACGCAGACGCGCACCAAATCACGATACCAACTGGGCACATTCTTGTAGGTGACACGCGAGGTCACATCGAACATGACGATAGCACATTGGGCCTGAATGTAATAGCCGTCGCGCAGGCCGCCGAACTTCTCCTGGCCAGCTGTATCCCATACATTGAAGCGCAAGGGGCCGCGATTCGTATGGAATATCAAGGGATGCACCTCAACGCCCAATGTGGCAACATATTTCTTTTCAAATTCACCAGTCATATGGCGTTTGACGAAAGTGGTTTTGCCAGTGCCGCCATCGCCGACGAGCAACAACTTGAAGGTTGGCATATCCTGACTGTTCTGGGACATGTTTCTGCCTTAGACTATAGCTTGCTTTTGGGGAGGGGCGACACGCCAATGATATGCCTCTGAATATATGGCAATAATTATAAATATCTACCACAAAATGACAAGAATTTACAATTTTTGTAGGTCGTTTTTTGTTTAAGCTTTTTTTTTTTTTGGAATATTCTGTCTAAGCTATAATAAATAAATACTAAAATATCTGATTGAAAGTTACCTATCAAGTTGCTTAGTTTAAATGGTGATACTGCCAGCAACAGCTACAGTGGCATTTCTTATTCAACGAGGGGCGGCTCAGGGCATGTCGGCACGGCTGACAAACAGTGGCGTCATTATGGCAATGTTGGTTGGGATCGCCAAATGCGGCCTGCCGCCATGCTGGCTGCATGCTACAAAATGATTTGAAAACCCAATCAAAGAGAGGCAGGAACTCTTTTTTTATCTCTCTCTCTCTCTTACACACACACACACACACACACTCTCTCTCTATCAAGCTAAAGCAGCATTTGGATTTGTTGTCAGTTAGTTCAGTGTGGCAGGGCTTAGTGTAAATTCGAAAAATAATGCTGAAAATACCGCACAACACAGTGGACTTGGTCATTGTCAGCCCGAAGCTGTTTAGCTTCTATGCGCCATACGATCGCCTGCAGAAACGCCTGCTGACCATGCTGAATCCCACCAATAGCAGGCTCATCTTCAAGATCAAATCGAATGCCTCGCTTATCTATAATGTGAGACCCTTTTGCGGCATCATTGAGCCCTATGGCAGCTGTGAGGTGCTCATCCGGCTGAGTTACTTCAATTTCGATGAGCAGTGCAACTATAATCATCGCTTTTGCGTGCAGTGCGTTGTCGCACCCGAGGTGCTGCCCGTGCCGCTTGTGCAAATCTTCAAGCAGCTGCGGCGCGCCGCCATCTACAATGTGCGGATACCCGTAATGCTGGAAGCGAGTGCAGTCGCTGTGCCGGAATTGGCCAGTATGCGCTTCAATGTGGACTCTGCCGAGGCACGCGAGCAGCTGCGCGCTCTGTGCCCCAATTGTGTGAAGCATCTGCAGCAGTGCGAGTCGCGCCAGCGGCGTTGCAGCTTTGGACGCAAGCTGCTGGCCATGCTCATGATTGGCAGCGGCGTGGCAGCAGGCAAGTCAGCAACAACAAAATAAACTAAATAAATACAGTAACAGAAAAGTCTTATGAGCTACAGAATCGTACTTGCTTGCAGCCTTCTATCAACGACACTACATATTGGAGCTGCTGCGAACCAATGACAAGCCGGATGAAATCCAGTTCTAATTGAACTTTATGCGCCGCCAGTGGCATATAATAAGCTTTGTTCTTGTCACTTCATTTACTGCAATTGATCAATAAATTTCAGACAGCAGCAGCTTATCTTAATGGCTTGCCATTTAAATCACTTTTTGCCGCCATCAATTATCAATATGCATTTAAAGCGCTTACAAGCCGCCCCTTAAGCTGGCCGCCATTCTGGCATTATAATTTTTCATCGCCACAAACCGGCAATCAGCAACACGCAGTGCAGCACGCCCCATTTGGCTGCTTGTGTTGTGTGTTTCAAATTTTTAATCAGTGGGCGTTCCAAACCGCGCAGAGTTCATCAGTGTTTAGACCCCGCACTCACTGGTCGAGGGCCCATTAGTTTTGTGCAAGCGTATGCAACAGGATGCGGCAGGAGCTGCGGCTGACAGACTTACAGCGCAGCCGATTGACTCTTGTTGTCCGTCTGTCTCCGTCCGTATGAACGCATCGACTTAGAGACTGAATTGGGTATGCACCCAATACTAATCCCGAGGCAATACGAGCCGGCTCTGTTTCCCCACAGCAGAAGTCCCACCACATTAGCTGCATTGCAAACTTGAATTGTCCTCCAGGAACTTCAAACCATTAAATGTGTAGCCTACCTTTTGGCTGCGCTGAATACTGTACCAGATCTCGACTACAACACACGCGGCTTAGAATCATTCATGCGGTTTCAAGTGGCTCGTCTAAATGTGAGCTGCATATATTTTAATTGATTAAAAAACGTAGCCCAACACCCATTATTGCCATACAAAGGACAATGTTTTTCATTTCGCGTAAGTCCCTTGGATTTTCTTTTGTATCCATTGACGCATCATAGCTACATTTGTGTAGATGCCCGGATACTGTTCTTGGGCACAACCGGTGCCCCAGGACACAATGCCAACAAGCTGGCGTTTGTACACCAGTGGCCCCCCAGAGTCACCTATGCAGGCGTCCTTACCCGGCGATGAGGCGCACAACATGTAATCGGTAATCGGATACATTTCTTCGTAGGCCTGCTTGCAGACTGTATGATTCCAAATCTTGACGTCCACAGATTTCAAAACAACAGGATAATCGCTATTCTCAGTCTCACCCCAGCCGCTGACCGTAGCTACAGCACCGATGGGCGGTGAATTTCTGGCCAATAATATGTACTGCACATCATCGCTCCAATTGAGCGGTTTGCCTAAGAACAGTATAGCCACATCATAGATTTCGTAACCCTCCTCAACATTTTTGTACTTCTCATGCACAATTCTCTTAACTACGTTGACCACTTGTCCATTCTTATTGCTGTTGCTGGCACCAGCGCGCACCCGTATGTACTTGTTTTTTAAGGCTTTAGGGACGCAATGAGCAGCGGTTAGCACAATTGTTTCACTTAGTATGGAACCACCGCAGAAATGCTCGCCATGGAGTTGAAGAGAGACCTGCCAGGGTGCATTCCGTATGCTATCGGCATGACCGCCGATAATGCGGGCTGGGTAGGGCCGCCTGCCATGAACACTCACAGTCAACAAAGTGACTGCTGAGCTGCACAAAAGTATCCAGTATAACCACATTTTGAGAGCAACTTGGCAGCTCAGCTGTCTTTTATAGGCGTAGTACACTGCTTATCAGTGGCCAGAGTCATTTAAGCGAATTACTTAAAGTTATTAATTAGTTTATGATAAACTAAGCCAGACAGCAAAGTTAATTGGTATTTCAGAAAGCGGCGATAAATCATTGTTTGCCGGTATTTCTTTTTCTCTCACTCTCTCTCGCTCTATATGTCTGTCTCTTTCTCGCTTGAAGCTACCTATAAGCCATAATAATATTATAGATCGCAATGGAAATGTTGCCGCCGTAAGCATTTGAATTTTCCAGAGCTGCATCAAACCATTTTTTTTCATTGGATTTGGCAGGGGAGAGCGAGTAGCGGAATGAAAGAGCCGGAAAGAGCACAAGTTTATTTTTAAAGCGATTTTCCTATTATAACTATTAAAATGGTAATTAAAGGTGTTAAGAATTCTATATAAAATTGCCGTCTATTATCCGCGCCGCAACAGGAGAGCCATAAAAGGCTAAATACTTTCGACCGGGTTATAGGGCAGGAAATTGTTTTCGCAAGTTTGCTATGCATTTTACCTATCTATCTATCTATCTATCTATCTATCTATCTATCTATCTATGTACTTATACCACATTTCGACTATGCTGTCAAATCATTTACACTCTGATTTGGCCAAGTGAAACGACTGTCTGCCTATGCAATAGCCAGCCACAATGGATGGGAAATCATTTCTCTGATATTTACTTTTGTTTGGTTAAGCTTAAGCCAATATTTGACGTCTAGACAAAATGATTGACTATTCGTATGTAGGCCACAATCGAACGTGGTTAAAGCGGCAGTGTGCCATTTATTTGGTGGCTTTGTCGTCTAGCCAAGCTAAGCATTAAATGTTCGGCTAGAATTTATGACCATTTTTGGTGTGGCTTTAATTTTTAAGTCAACTGCTTGATGCAAGGTCCGACCGGCGAGCAGTCAGTGACAGACTGTGTCGAGTCGAGTGTCATGGCATCTTCATGAAAGTTTTATGCAAGTTTTAAGCACAGATTAGTTGGCTTTGTCTGCCGTCGCATTGTCTGGCGGCTTTCTATTTGGCATTTTCATTTTCATTTCGCTTTGAGCAAAAAGGAAAAAATAAAATAAATAAATAAAAAGTTTTACATGCATTTTATTTCTAGTTTAGCGTGTGCCGAGGATGAAAATATTTAGCTTTCTAAAGCTGTTCATTGGCTTGCTGAAGTTGCCACAAGTGTCAACTTTTAACTGCGATCTATAATATTATTATAGCGTTGAGGCTGCCAAAGTAGCTTCAAACGAGAAAGAGTCAGATAGAGAGAGAAAGAGAGAGAGAGTGAGAGAAGTCGAAATAGCGGCAAACTATGATTTATCGACGTTTTCTGAAATACCAATTAACTTTGCTGTCTGGCTTAGTTTATCATAAACTAATTAATAACTTTAAGTAATTCGCTTAAATGACTCTGGCCACTGATAAGCAGTGTGCTACGCCTATAAAAGACAGCTGAGCTGTCAAGTTGCTACCCAAATGTGGTTACACTGTATACGTTTGTGCAACTTGTTGACAGCGAGGATTTATGGAAGGCGGCACTACCTTGCCCGCATTATCGGCGGCCATGCCGACACCACCAGGTCTCTCTTCAAATCTATGGCGAGCGTTTCTGCGATGGTTCCATACCAAGTGAAACAATTATGCTAACCGCTGCTCATTGCGTCACCAACATGAATATGCATGTGCTCGTGGGTATCACCGAAGACACTGATGGCCAAATGGTCGATGTAGTTAACAAATTGTGCATGAGAAGTACAGAAGTGGTGGGACTGGTGATTGGCGCTATGGTGCCGCTACTGTGGTCTTAAGTTAACCACTTGAACTGAATGACGTTGTGCAGCCCATTCAATTGACTGCAAAGCCACTGCCCACCGGTGCTATAACTACAGTCAGCAGCTGGGGTATGCCTGAGAATAGCGACATCAAGAATCACGCTTTCGAAGAAATATATCCGATTACTGATTACATGTTGGGCGCCGCACCGTCGGATAAGGACGCCTGCACGGTGACTCTGGGGGACCATTGGTGTACAGGCGCCAGCTTGTTGACAGTGTGTCCCGCTGCACCGGTTGTGCCGAGGAACCGGATCCGGGTATTTATGTAAATGTGGCTTTGGTGCGTCAGTGGATATTACAGACAGTCGAGGAGCTTCGCACAACTGCCTAATGAAATAACATTGCCCTTTGTATACAAGGAATCGCTATCGGAGCTGTTGCTGGTTATTTAGCCTACTAAAATATATGCAGCTTAATTTGAAACAAACTAAATGAGCCAAAATAATTAAAACAAACAACACTAATGAATTATTCCATATTAGGAAGGCAATAATATTTAAGTGTAGATTTATGCTATAAAAAGCAAGCTTATTGTGCCTTCTTTGTATTAAAAAAAAAATTATGAGCAGAGATTTCATCTCAGAAAAGCTGATTTCTTGTTGACAGTTAGGCTTTCCCTCTGCCACATTACATTGAACAATGTATACGACCAATGTGCAAAGAGTATGAAATGAATAGAGATGCAAAAAGGCGAGGATAATCGACGGCATGATTCGAACCTCTAAGCCCATTCACCATGTTCACTTTTAACTGCCTGGCAGCTGTAAAGCTTTTCCTTCTTGAATCTCTATTCAATTCATACTCTTTATTTATATGCTACTTATGAATAGGTATCAGAATTGAATTTGAATGGCAACGTTGTCATGAATGTATCTAGTTAGAGTAGGAAGGGGACGATCTGATAACCCTGGGTTATGGCTCACGTTGGCAGCCCGCTGGAAAGCAGTGAACAAGTTTTTCAACCGCTAAAAATCTTACAAATTTTGCCATATTTACTGAACAGCATCTAATCTATCAAAGGCCGTACATTTTCGACTATGCTGGCATTGGGATTTCGTTTATATTGAACTCTTATTAAACCGTAATCTCAAATAGGTAATCTCACATAAGTATACGAGTCATTACCAACTTCATGACCAGGGCTCTCGAAGCACAACTTTAATTGCTCGTTAATCGATATTGACTATTATCGTAAGTGAGCAGTAAGTATTTTTCTTTTATCAAGTTCAGCAAAGTCGTCCTGTAAAATACAATCTGAATGCAGCCGTTAACGTTTTTGCCTTCAATGACTTTCCAAATAATTGTCACACTGGCGTGTCATCTTCAATCGAACCCATCATGGACACCTGTCCAGATTTGTGTAGCAAACTATCAAACTATGTAATGTAAGCTTCGATCAGGAACTGATTTTGGGAGGAGATCGCACGCGCTAAGAATTATTATTATTTGTTGGACTGTTTTGGGTCGCATACCATACACCAAGTGTGAAGCAGGCTATATTCAGTCTGTGAAAATATATGTAACAGGCGGAAGGGGGCCTGTCAGATTTCACAAAGTATATATATGCTGCATCAAGCATCAAAAGCGCAGGCTGGCTGCATGAACGCGACGATCTCAGTGACCGTTAGAGCTTGAGACACCAAACCAGCAGCCACAAGTTTATTGTAAACCATCGATATCTACTCCCATGCCTGCGCAATTGCCACGCCTATTTATAATTTAAAAGCCTTTAGGTATATAGCAATGCTATTCAGACTGACTCCAGAAATCTTCTTATTCGAAATTGCCAAGCCCACTTTTGCCCGCCAAGTGCAATACCTTTGAAGCGGCAATATTTAACACGTAGGGCAAATTGGTGTTATGACCTCCAACTTGCCATACCCGCGCAATACGTATAGCAGAATACGATCCGCATCTTTCTTTCCATAGATATTTAGATATTTAAACTCCAACCAACGATCAAAAAATGGTTTTAAAATATAAACAAAGTGGAAGGGTATCAAAAATATAGTAAGAAATTTGCGACTCTTGGTTTACATTCAAGATTTAATTTATTAAATATAATCAGATAGTTTGACGTCTAATAAAGAAGTTTGGACAGGTAAACAATGAAGCAGCAAATGAAAACCAGCAAAGTTAAAGTGCACTTGAATTACGTAACACAGTGCGTATGCGCAATATGAAAAAAGAAGTGTGTTGTATAAACGCTTAAACAAGTCAATGGCAAGCGACATACAACTAGGCGTATGCTTGATATGCTGCAGTTATAAAGCAGTCACAGAGCTTAATGCAAGTAGGCCAGTCAAGGCAACATTTGGTAGCTTTAAAAACGTTTGTGGCAATATTGGTGGGACTTGCAGCCGCCGCTGCTGCCACCTACTCATATGTTGCACTCTACACTATAAATCGCTTTTATGACTTTCCATTACATTTGCCTTTGTAGCCTTGGCTTGCGCTGGTAACCCATTTTAACGCAGCCAGTTTTTGTGCCTCTTCCTTTTTGCCGTAGGCAACATTTCACTCTGTCACCAATACTTATGACTTATGGCACACATACTAAAGCACAATGAAAACTCAGCGCACAAATAAACAATGCAAAAGGAAATGCATTCAACTTTGGCAAGGAAAGCTGCTGGCTCCTGGCTACATGGTCATATATCGCAATTGGGCTTCATTGGCTTTAAAGAATGTAAGCTGGCTGAGACTACCATGCGTGCCCGCCCACCTTGAAGTGACTGAGTGACTCCTTTGCCATGCACTTTACCCTCACCTTGGCTGGCATGCTGTTGCTGTTACTGTTGCTTTAACTCATTTTTTTTTCGCATTTTTTTTGATGCTGTCTTTAACATTTTTAATGAGGAAGCCAACAGCGGCAGTAGCAGCAAATCAGCAAAGTCAAAGGCTCCAAAGTAAAAGCCCAAAATGAATTACTGACATTTTTTTTATCCGCTGTTTTTGCAACAAAGCTTTGATGATGCAAACGTATTTTAAAGGTAAAAACCTCTCGTTATATGCAATTGAGTAAATAAATTTAATACAACTTTTGGAGTGGCAGCACTTTTGAAGCGAGTGCGCCGCTGCCACACAAAGTGAATTCAAATGAGTGGAAATAAAAAATAGCTGCGCTGCCGGTAGATATGACAAAGATACACACACACACACACACACACACATGAAGTACTTGCAACTTACGCATGGCTAAATATTGCAGTGTCAATGAATATAAATTGCATTGCGGCCGCTGCAGCTGCTGTTGCTGCCTCTGTTATTGCAACCACATGACAATGCTCTGAGGTCATCAACGGTGCAGCAACCAGGTAAAAAGGAGAGCGCTTGCAGCAAGCTAGCACTTGCTGCATTTACATGCGCTGTCAGACTGTCAGTCAGCTGATTGGTAGCCGCACTAAACTTGGGTCTCCCTGTCTGCTTGCATATCAATCATTCCCACCCACCGTGCCCAGCAAAACTTTGACAAAAAGAAAAACTTAAAGAAAAACCAACAAACTGACCAAAAGTTTTTGGTAAATTAAGTGATTCTTGTTAGTTAATTGCATCAACTATGCTGTACATGGCTTGACCACCTACAGCTACTGCTGATGCGGCCACGGCCCATTGCCCGCCCAATTGGCCCATTTTCTCGTTGCCTTTGGCCAATTTTATGGAAATTAAATAAAAACTTCAGTTTGAGTGGCAGATGACAGGCGAATAGTAAAAAACTAGTCGAACTTCAACTCAAAAGCAGCTGTTGAGCATTAGCTGCTTGATTTAATCAATTGCTAAAACCTTTGCCTTTGCCTACCTAGATTGCCAGGGATGGCAATGCAACGCAAGGGCAGACAAGCAATTGGCAAATTTCGTTCAAGTGAATTGAAATATGTCAAGTGCAATTTTTCAAACATAAATCAAGCAGCAAAATGAAAAAATATTGCACTTATGCTTACGTAAAAGCATCAGTGTACGAGGGGCGTTGCAAAATTAGACATCAGAGTCAAGAAATCAAGTCATTAGCCTAAGTACTGGAAGCTGTCTCCGCGTTCAACATAAGCATTGAGAATTGTTCTCAAAGTTTTTAGCAGCGGAGACACCTAATTGCTTTGGTGTGTGTGTGTGTATAGCTGAGTACGGCAAAATATATTTAAAGGATGAGACGGCATAGTCAGAAGTAGGAGGGTCTCTAAAGATGAAAGTAGGGTCCTGCTAGGTGGTAGCAAAGGGGCAGAGGGGTAGCTAGAGGGTAACTAAGGCATATATATATGGGACATCTACCACTATCGGGTAGCTAGGGCTAGCAAAGGACTAGATAGGGTGTATCTAGATAGTAATTAGGGGATATCTAAGTGGTAGCTATGGGGTAACTAGGAGAAAGTTATAGGGCAGCTAGGGGCGAACAAAGGGGTAGATAGGGTCTAAATAAGAGGTAGCTACATGGTAATTAGGAGATAGCAAGGTAGTAACTATGAGATAGTAAGGAGAAACCTAGCTAAGAGGGTATCAAGGGGGCAGCTAGCTATTGCAAGCTATGGTGTAGGTAAGGGTAAGCAATAGGATGATCAAGCTGCAGCTGGGTATTGACCTAGCTAAGAGCTGGTCTGGGCGTAACTTGAGAAGCTATGCAGCGCAGTTAGGGAATGGCTAAAAAGCTACCTAAAAGGTAACCCAGGATGTATTTATAGAGGTGGATAGATAAGGTATGCCTAAGGATTTTTAGGCGTGTACATGGATAGTGCGTAAGTCAGCCAGAGCTAAAGTAATATGTAGCCAGACTGAAGACAGGGGATACAAAGCGTATTATGTGAGATTTCAGTTGTTCTATGGGGACCTATAAAAAGTTTAGAGTAGGGTGCATATGAGAGACATTAAAGCTGAGAGATATTATCGATCGTTTGAGAATCCAGAAATTCAAGCATATAAACTTGGAGTAAATTTCATATATCAATCATGAGCAACAAATTAAATCCAATTCAAAGAAACTGCATTTAACTCTGACTAGATGACTTATTCGTCTGTCGTCAATCGTCAGTCGCCACTCGCATAAAGCGGCAGCAAATGGAATATGAGATAATTTATTGTAAGTGGTTTAAGCATGGTAAACGAAGCATGAAAAATGACCATCAAGTGGGCAAACGGCTTTCCATAGAAATGAAAATATTAAATTGAAAAAAAAAAAAAAAAATGAAAACAAAAAGTAAAAAAAAAATTGCAGACAGACAAGCAAAATGCGCTTGAGCCAAGCGGCAAATCAAATATTTGACAAAATGCCACTCAAAAACTGTAGAAAATATGCTGAAAATTACAAGATTGACAGACAGCTTTATCGAATGCCTCGAATCTCTGTGTAAACATGTCTGTATGTCAGATTTAAATATGTATTGGTAAGTGTTGTTTGCTTGTTTGAGTTTCCTGCCACTGATGCCAATTGCTTAGCGGTTGTCGTTTAAATCTTGAGTTTTTTTTTTTAGTATTTTATAATTGATTTAAAAAAATAATTTTCCTAAAGCATGTTGCAAGCTTAAACAAGAAGGTTGCTGCAACAAGTCGGTCGTTTTCAGCGCATTTCACAAAAAAATTAATGTGAATGCCATGTATGACCGACTATTTAATACCCTGTACATACATGTATGTATTATAGTTAGTTTAGTTGTCAGTCTATATGTGAGGAGCATCCTAAGTTTTTTCATGGCTACAAGGAGAAATGAAATAAAGATATTTATGATGAAACCGGTACGAACCAGCAACCCCAAAGTTCGTATACTAACATCAAAAATATTGGATCGAGTATAGCAACGTCGTATTTTGATGGCGGCAGCAACTTTTGTTGCATGCAAAATGAGTACGAGGAATAAAATACATTTTTGGCAGAGTACTAACGGCATTTTAATTTACCGTCCTCAGGGTGTGTATATGTATGGGAGTAAAAACAAACAAACAAAAATTGAACGAGTTGAAATAAACATAAATTAGCTGAGTCTAATGAGAAATTATGTCATGAAATTAGCTTTAATGAAGGCCAAAAAAGGTAGGCGAAATGAAAGTAAAAAAAAATATTTTTATTTTTTTGATTATTATTCTTATTTTTATTATTATTTGTCATTATGTGTTATTAATATTTTTTAATATTTACATTATTAACATTATTATTATTATTATTATTATTATTATTATTATTATTATTATTATTATTATTATTATTATTATTATTAT